>CAEFZX010023551.1:0-148291 GCA_903066825.1 Alfaro cultratus | reverse complement strand
ATATAAAAAAAATTTTCATCCATTGTCCTAATTTATTCCCCAGCAGGGATAATAATTTCTTAAATCACAAATAAATTTTTGTTATCTTTTATTTAGTTTTAATTGTTTTGTTTTACACTGTGTGCATAATTTATTAGAAAAGTGAGTATTTTGACTAGATCAAGCTGGATAAACTTGGATTCTTAAAGAATTTAATCATAACAGGTGATGTGTAATGAGAGCGGCTGTAGCCTAAGGAAGTCAACACCGTTGAGATGTACTTAATTATTTGGTAGATTCTTTTCTTTTAGCAAAATGGGTTAAAAAAATCTAAAATGACTGAAAGTCTCTCGGAGGGACGCAGCACTCCTGAATTTGCAAAAACATTAGGGTGTGATCATGTAGAAATTCTTCTAAGAAAGCCAAAACCCTCACTTTTATTTTCTTGAACATTTATATTTGAAGTTTCTTTACATTTTGGAATAACCAAGAACACTAATTAAAACAATCCCCAAATGAAGCAAATGAAGAATCACTGTAGAGTTCACAAAACGTTTTTCACTTTAGGCTATTAAAAACAGGTTTAAAAACAACAACTGTAATATGCAGCAGAAAAATAATCTTTCCATAGAAATCGTAACAAAATCTACTGTTCTCATCAAATACTGCCTCAACACAAAAAATGGATGATGCAGTGTTTGTGCGATACAGTATCCTGCATATACTGTATCACAGAGGTGGTAAAGAAGTCAATCAAAGCAGAGTCATGCTCTTCGGAAATAAAAACTACAGATATTCAAGTGGTTGATTGTTTCTCATTGCAGCTCAAACCAAACATGACTGAAGATTCTCAGTTTTCCAGATTTTTATATTCAGGGAAGTTTAAAATAAATCATTTGTTTCAAACATTAATTTAGAAATGTTAACTATAAACCGGTTTGTGCTTTGATGAAAGGATAATTAGTCGTTGCAACTACTACCTTGGGTATCCACACTTCCATCACAACGTTTTTCAGTGAAATTTCTAATTATCGCTCACAATTGCGACTACCTTGTTGACAACAGCACAAGACAGTGTAACGCTCTGCTTTGAACTAGGTCACAGTCTTTTTTTTTTTTTTTTTTAGGTCAAACTATGTAATTCAATTAATATGCTCCCTGCAATATTAACCCGTTAAACTTTTTAGATTAATCGCATTTGTAATGCCCTATTAAAAACAAGGGATGACTCTATATTTCAACTCTACAACTGAGACTAAAAGAAATCTTTATGAAAACAGATTGATACATTCTTGAAGAAGATGCTTACGGCTTTTTGTCTACCAGCACATCAACACATAGATACGTCTTTGCATTTGGTCACACCCAACTTTGTTTGCGTCCTGAGTTGATAATGAGTTAAAAATAGCAGCTGTAAAGATGTGGTCACTATTTTACATGTTGGTGCAAAGCTCAGGGAGTGGACATCGTCACTAACAGTACAGCGACAGCTAATAAAGAGCATGGAGCAACAGCTCTCTGAAAGTCTGTCATAATCCACTTTTGAGATGTGTTAAAGCCTAGCATAGTTTCATGGCTGTCTGAGACATTCTTTACCGCTGCATAAAAGTGAAGAGATGATCCGGGGGAGCTTCAGTCTCATCCTGGGCGACACAAGTCAGCCAGACCGTAGTTCGTTTTCCAATTTCAGAAGGAAATCCAGTATCTTTCACAACATGCGGGCTTCATCTTATACCCAGAAGAGCTTACAGGTCAGCAGCTCTGCTGGCAGAGTAAGAGTTCAGAGCCCGTCTCCATCTCGGTGCCGCGGATCGTCGTACGACAGCCGTGGGCGCTCTGGTTACCGTGGCACTGCGGTCGAGGTCGGGACAGAGATACACCAGCACCATGCCAACGAGAAGGAGGAGATGCAGGAGCTCAACGTCAAGTTTGCAGGATATATCTCAAAGGTTCAGGCCCTGGAGCAGAGAAACGCCGCTCTGCAGGCGGAGCTGGCCACTCTGCAGGGCCGCTACAAGGGAAGCCCGAGTGGCATCAGCGAAGAATACGAGCTCAAGTTCAAAGAGGTGCGGGATCTGATTGAAGCCCTTACCAACGAGAAGGGAGCAGCTGACATTGAGCGAGGCTACATTGAGGAGGAGGTGGAAGTATGGCGACTAAAGCTGGAGGAGGAGCTGGCGCTCAAAGAGGAAGCAGAGATGATTCTGACGGAGTTTCGTCAGGACGTCGACAGCGCCACGCTGCAGAAGGCCGAGCTGGAGAAGCGCATAGAACAACTAGTGGCAGAGATCGAGTTTCTCAAGAAGCTCCATGACGAAGAGGTGGCTGACCTCATGAAGCAGATCGAAGACTCAAAGATTACAGCCGAGATGGACGGCGACCGTCCTGACCTCGCTGCTTACCTGAGCAACATGCGTGCAGAAATAGAATCTGTTGCCGCCCGAAATGTCCAAGAAGCTGAGAAGTGGTACAAGAGCAAATTCGACACCCTGAAAGAACACGCGGGCAAACACGAAGATCAAATGAAAGTCATGAAAGAAGAGATCACAACCTACCACAACCAGGTGTCAGACCTGCAGAACCAGATCGACAGCCTGCGAGCTCGCAATGCCGCTCTGGAGCAGCAGCTGGAGGAGATGGAGGTCTCCCACATGGACAAGGTGGAAGGTTTGGAGAGCATCATCGCTCAGCTGGAGGCACAGCTCTGTGAGACCAAACTGGAGATGACCAAGTACCTTCAAGACTACCAGGAACTGCTGCACATCAAGCTCAAGCTGGATGCAGAGATCGCCACATACAGGAAGCTACTGGAAGGAGAAGAGCAGAGGCTGGGAATTGCTAAGGATGCCTAATCCAGATGGAGAGCTGTGAAGAGTTAGTGCACAACATAAGCAGAGATCACCTTGTTTTAGAGACTTTAAAGGTCTTAAGCAAAGGACTTGATATTAACATTTTAATAACAGTGGTAGATGGCTTTCATTATTTAACTGAACACATATAAGTATAACTTACTGTTCCTGGTGGAAATTCAGTAACTGAAAAATAATACAAATACAAATGTAGCAGCGATGTGCATCTATACATAGTTTTGGATGTATCTTGTGTTAAGACACAGCTCTTCTTCTCCTGTATAATTCATGTTTGACTCCATTATGCATTAGTTCGCTGCCATCGTTTCTGTCTTCTGTCTTTCCTGAACATTTTCACATTATTTCCAAATTCATTTTTACTGTCTTTCCTTGTCTTATTTCATATCTGGGTTTGGCAGGCTTCATCTCTCCCTGCTCATGCCCCCTCTCCTTTACTCCTGCTCCTGCAGTAGTCCTGCTAAATTTACCTCCCCTATTTTTCCTGCCAAGTCAGCCCCGCTTGTCGTACCTCTGTCACTTCCCTATGCTACCGTCTCTCACTCCTTGTCATCAGTCTGCTGCCTCCTATCCAACTTTCCTTTACAGTAAAACTCTCGACTTGAAACGAATGAAGAAGGCCACCCATATTAATTCTGAATGTTTTGACAAGAAACAACTGTTAACCATTGACAGTAATGTTTACCAGCTTTTACTAAATAAAGACTGAACTGAGTGCATACAAAACCATGCTGTTGTCTCTTTCCTCTAGCTTCCCTCTTAACTCTTTTCTTAGGAAAAACATTTCTTAGAATATCAGGCCTTTCAGTGTAACTAATACTGTTTTAACATTGTTTAAATGCCTTATTCCACATTGTTTGTTCATCCATTTGACATATTGTTGAGTTCATATTGTTGAGTTAGTTTCACCCTCACTCAGGGTTGGTTTCCACAAAATCTTCTCTTAGGGATTCAAACTGATGTGTGGTTTGGATTATGGTGGGGATTTATAAAAAGGAAAAATGAAAGTATTTTGATGAAAAGCAGTGCATTAACCACTTTGAGATGTATTTATGAGCTTCCTGTGAATTGAACTGCGGTCGTGGTTACAGGAAGCAGAGTGTGAGATGAGCTTCTTGGCTGATTGGATACATGACCAGAAACTGAATTGCATAACAAAATACACACTTCTTACTTTTACTGATATTTTAAGACTTGATGTCATTTTAGTCATTTTTATATACAAGGTTACATCTCATTTACATTTATTTAAGTTCACCCACTTAAAAATGCAAAAAGAAGAAAACTCAAAATATAAACCTGAAATAGTTTTGCTTTGGGTTGCGTATGGTATTTAATTAGAACTTTATTGTTGAAATGTTATTTACAGTAAACAAGATTATTTCTTTCTTTGAAATGCTTTATTACAAAGCAGGTAATTTCAAATGTCTGATATGCAGATGTTTATTGCACCACTTGTCAAAATATACCCATTCAATAAATCAGGAAATTATAGAAAAATGTATTTATTTAGCTGAAATCAACACATCATATGGATCACTTATACACAGTTATGTTTTCAGCCGTTAGCTAAGTTAATTATAATGTTTTTATGCATGCAGCAAATGAAAATGGAACGATTATGGTTAAAGTATTACATCAAACCAATAAAAAACATTTTAGGACAGAAATGTGGTCTTAATGAAAAGTATATTTAATACTTAAAGGTGATTTTTCAAAAGGTAGTTTTAAGCTGATAAATGAACCTCATCAAAACCCCTATTATAACAGATTGAATATAACTGTATGTGTATCAAGCTGTACAATGAACCTTTAATTGCAATAGCATACGTTCTCATTGAACAATTGAGAAAATTCAAATCATTAATTGAATCACAGCTGCGTCTCGGTGAACTGCACATCAGCTGTGTCTCGGTGAACAAGTTGATTTATATCAAAAATGTAATTCCAAAAAGCAAGCTTATTTAAATTTGCTACAGACAGAGTAATTATTTAAAGTTTTATTTTTGTTGATGGTGGCTTACAGCTAATTATTACCTAAAATGGTTACTCGGCACATTAAAAGAATATGTAAAAACCAATAAAAATGTTATTTGTAATAGAGGATTCTCTTAGCCTACACAATGCTGCAAAAGTCTGCAGACTCAATAGTTCTCCAGATGACAGTCATTAATAAATCTGACACATCTGCAAAAGGAGGATAAAGGGCTCTGCATGGTCCACTCCCATAATCAGTTGTCATTGCTGTGACTGCATGACTAAAATCTCTATTTTTCTTCTCCACCTTAGGTTGTCTTCCCCTTCTTGCCACAAGACCTGGTGTCTTTTTACTTCCATGACCTACTTTTCTGACTATCTGTGCAAAGTAGGACTGATGGTCATGTAGCACAGATGGACAGAACACCGTTTTTTCAGTCAGAGAGGAAATGTTAATTGTTCAAGGCTGTGAGGAAGTATGTACTGATATATTAAACTCCCCCTGCTCAGTTCTGGTCTGATGCAGCTGGAGAACGGTTTACCAACTTTCCCTTTCCTTCCATTCCCTTCTCTCTCTCTCTCTATACCATCAAAAATAAAATTATATTTTCCAGCCCATCAATGATTATTTCCTCTTCCTTCGAACTTGTGAACTGTAATAGTGATTCTGCTCTGCCATAATCTCTGTGTTTACTATACTGTTGTAAATCACATATGACAAAACACCATGATGACAGCAGGAGGGGGAACTCGACTTGGTGAGTCTTGTGTACCATGAAAGGCCTGCACCGAAGGAATGACACAAAAACTTCAGAAGAATACATTGAGTGTAACTTTATTCATCATATTTACATTTGAAACTTTTACTGAAGTAAATTGCTTGCTACTTATTTATGAAAACATATCTGTGCAAAAGTCTGTGTGTTTTTCTTGATATATCCATACCGCCAGTAGACTGAATTATACTTAACATGAAATCAAAATCTTGGTGGCTTGTGTGAGTTTTAACTCTCACCAAAGATCTGTTCATGTGTCCACCCATCAGACCTTTGTTGTTGCTACACCGCAGATGTGTGGCAGCAACCAACACAGTGGGATCTCTAACCTTAAAGGTATTGTGTTTTGTTCTGTTGTAGGATGCTGACAAGAACATCATTAAATTCCTGAAGGAAAAGGGACGCCTGATCAATGCTAGCACATTCAAACATAACTACCCTTTCTGCTGGAGGTGAGACATCTTTACTATAAACCTCACTACTGTTCTTTGTCACCCTTTGAAAATAAAAGTTTATTTTTCTTCATGCAGCTGAATCCACCATTCTAGAATAGATCACAAATGATTCCTCCTCTAATACCTACAGCAATATTCTCTGTTTAAAAACATTGTTTTGCATAGGACAGCTTGGTTGTGGTGACAGCTGAAGAGTTTGACAGTTAGCACGTTGCTAGTCTTATGGGCTCACCATTTATGCCTTCTCAGTAAATTGCTCATCATTTATCACATTCTTAACTGTTAAACTTTTGCTCCTTTTCCCAAATGTAAAGTTTTAATCAGATTTAATCAAATATAAGTTTAAATCAGATTTTTATCTAGAGCATTTTAACATCTATTTCCTTACGTCAGTGACAAGTCCTGATTATAACTTTGTTTAATGTAGCATCATTTCCATCTTGATGTTTGAAATTGTGTTTGTTGCATATTTAAGTAACTTAAAATTTGTCTGTGCTTCAAAATTATTTCTTCAGATGTAATTAAAACCTAAAATCTTTTGTCAACAACCAACCACAGTGTGAAAACTACCCACATGCAGAATCAAACACACATTTAAATTGTAACAAAACAACGTTTATCAAGCTGAGGTAGCTAGAAATGTGTGTGGAGAGTGGAAGAAAAATTGAAAGCTAACAATTTCATTAAACTTTTATGAGCAGGGCCATTTTGGGCCCAAGGGTAAAACCCGTAACTGAATTTTAAAGGTGCCTCAAGTTTTTAAGTGAGTAGAAAAATATAGTAGTACTATACTTTATGAAATGACTTGCATTTTTCAGGTCTGACACCCCCCTGATCTACAAAGCTGTCCCCAGCTGGTTTGTGCGAGTGGAGCACATGGTGGACAAACTGCTGGACTGCAATGGGAAATGCTACTGGTAAGCTGCGACGAACCGATATCTATCTTGGAGTTAAGTGACCGTGAAGTGTCAACTATGAGCATTTCACCTAACAATTGGTCTTAAATGCTTTGAGCCAGGGCAATGGCAGATGCAGTCTCAAAACAATTACATCTGCCACTCAGCTGTGCTAGCTGTTGGTTCATCTCTCCGGTTGCAGAGGTCTCTAAAGCATCCATGATGGATTTAAAATCCAAGTCTTTGCAGTGACTTTTCTGAATTTTCTGGTACGGGAATAAATTTCCTCCTCAAGGCATTTTTTTTTTTTTTATGTAGAGAAAATTAGCATGTGGCTAAATCTGAAGCAGGATAAGCTTCAGCATGATGGCTTTTCTAAGTGGTATTACCCATGGTGCTCCTAGCACTCCTTTCTGAGCCACAGTAGCTGCCTCTGGTAATGGGACTGTCAAACCAAGATGAATGACTTACCACAAGGAAGGTGAAGACGCACACACACGCAGAGACGGAGCCAAGCACACACACACACACACACACACACACACACACACACACACACACACATTCAAGTCTGTGGTTCTTATCTAAAGGGTGTTGGTACTGCATACACTATGCTGCCGAATTATTAAGTAACTCTTACTAAATCATACAGGTACATCTCAGAAAAATAGAATAACGTGAAATCCAAATATTATACTATAATCATCTCACAGTCATATATTCCAAGCATTTGTTTCATGCAATTTTGGTCCTTGTGTCTTACAAATAAAGAAAACCTAAAATTCACAACTTCAGAGAATTAGAATACTATGAAAAAGGTAATTTGACTGAATGAATGTTGATGTAAGATGCAATGCATGTTACTTGATGTAATAAAACAATAAAAAAGTTATCTTTTAATATATATTTAATTTTGTTTTTACATTTCCACAAACATAAATCCTCAGTGCAGCTAAATGTAGCCTACATTAGCTCATAAAAAAACCTCTGAACCACTTAAGAAAATTTATTACAAAAGACTAGTTGGAATGCTCTAAAAGGGATTTGTTCCTTTTATCCGTTTACTCAGAAATTTCATTCAATACTCGGGCTGAATCTCTCCAGGTACCTGCCTGTCATAATAAATTAATGACTGAATTATTGAGCGCCTAAAGGGAGACGACATTTTCTGAGCCAGAAGGTGAATTGAACATCTCGTCTTTAAAGTGATTTCTCCACATCTATAATACATAAAGTTAACAAAATACATAAAAGTGACAGCTAAGTAAGCATAAAAAATACTATTGAGAAAGTGTCTGTTTGGACTTATTTTGTACATGATTCTTATTGATTTTATTCAACTCTATTAAACCATGATCTTTTTTTCAGATACAGTTTCAACCCAGATTTATTTATTTTTTCTGAATAAAAATGTTTATTTTATCATTATTTCAGGAAAAGAAAACTTAATGAATCCAGGTAGGAAACACAGACTCTAAAAGAATGAAACTTTATTTTTAAATATATTGTTTGTGGTAGAAAAAGTTATTTCATTAAACCAAGAACAGCCAGCAAGTACAGCACCTTTATTCCACAGCTGATAAGGTTTCTCAGGTCCTAATGACACTCATCTAAACATAAGAAACCAGTTTATTTTAACATTTTAAGCTGAACACTGATCACTTTTTTACCTATTGCAATTTAGAAATTTGTTTAGCACTTTATTTTCTATTTTTGTTATGCTTTATTGTTCTGTTATTTTGTCCCCACCATCATTTCAATTTTTGTGTTTTTGGTCAAGAAGTAAGAAAACCTAATCTTGAAATTCAGTAAATGTATCCCCCTGTTGAACAGATTTGATTTGTTTTTTATTATTTTTGTTTTATGTACCCACATATTTGATGTAAGAAATAGGCATAAACCTTCAACATGGAGTCATAGTTTTCATTACATGTTGGAAAATTGATTTTTAATTGGAGTTGTAACTAAAGCAGGACGTAGATTGAAATGTTAAGCAATTTTAGACATTGTACTCTTTTAAAATTTTCCCTTTTTTTCCCACATAACCAAAACTTTCATTTATTTCACTTATTTACAAGTTAGGTTCTCTTCTAGATATCTAGATATTAATGTCATTCAGACAAGGTGTGATAACTTCTTCAGTTTCAGTATTTCTAAGCATTGCTTGGGTTTCTTGGTGTATCTTTAGTATAATTTATCTTCAACTACATTTATGGTACCTCTGTTAGTTAAAAGATTAGTAATTAGTTGGAAAAGATTACTAATTAATCTTTTTAATTAAACGGAATTTTAATTAATTAAACGGAATTTAATGGACCAATCAATAAACTGGACTTAAAAACAGCAGTTTCTGCTAGGGATGCACAATATCGGATTTTTGGTTGATATCCGATATGCCGATATACTAAAACTAATGTCAAATTTATTCATAATGTTTGCTCTCTAAGACAATAACAGTACTCAAACAATTCAAATTTGCCATTGTGCTGTGCTGCAGGCATCATTGTCACTGTCATGTAAAAACAATGCCTTTTATATCGATGAGTTATTTTGATGATGTCAAATTTGGCTGATGTCCAATATAAAATTTTACAGATAATATCGGCTGATACCGATACAGTGCTGATAATATCTTGCATCCCTATATCTTCTGCAGTTTAAGGTTTTTTGGAACTTGAAACCACCAGTCTGCTCTTGTTTAACAATCATGAATCAAATTTTTACCAACCAGCTCTGCCTCCCTGCTGTGATAAATATTCATGACTGGAGACAGATTTACCTTGCTCCTTTTTTAAAAATTTAGTCATCGTAATTTTTTCCAACAAATCACTTAGTCTTTTTGAATGATAGAAGCCTTTAGGTCCTCAATAACCCTCCTTCTCTCTCGAGCACAGGCCTGCGTGTTTTAAGTTCTTGATTTAGCTCAAACTGGAAGAAGGAGGGTAAAGGATGGAGGCAAGGTGGTGAGCAGGACTGGCAGGAAAAAAAAAAATCATTAAATTGATATATTATGGGCCTAAATAGAAATGCCTTGTACAAATGGGAATTGATGAACTCTTTGCTTAGCGCGTGGATCCTGGCGACAATTTATACTCCCCACTGCACTGTTCTCGTGAGCAGAACGGCCTGGCACAGCAAGAAAAAAAAAGGCGGCAAAAAGGAGGAGGTGACGGGGAGATGGTAGATTAAAGCCAGAAATCAGCTCAAGTAAACAGGAAAAAGAAAAAAGAGCAACACACAAAGAGGATGATGCCTTGGAGGAATGTCCACCTTTGCTGCTAAAGTTTGCAAAGAAAGCAAATGTAGTTTATTTCTAGGTCAAAGAACAGTTCATTGTTTTTAGACGTAGGATGCTGATGACTTTTTATGTGTTGCAGGTTAGCTACTGAATGCTAACTAAGCCACTGACTCCGCATTGATAAAATTAAAAAAAGATTTATCCTTTTAAGCACAACAGTATTTATTTTCCTTTAGTCTTGTCGAGAGTTGATTGGAATAAAATATATATTTTTATTTTTATTTTTATTCATCTTCAACTGAATACATTATGATCTCTGTGTTTCTGCAGGGTCCCAGAGTTTGTGCGTGAGAAGCGTTTTGGGAACTGGCTCAGAGATGCACGCGACTGGGCAATTTCGAGAAACCGCTACTGGGGCACGCCGATCCCTCTGTGGGTCAGCGATGACTTCGAGGAGGTCAGGAAAACACAAAACGCCCACAGAAAATGCACTTTTTGTGCTTTAGTAGAGTCTTTATTGCTTCTAATGTCTTGGTGCAATTTGTCTGTCTTCACTAAATACCAAGATAGCTTTTCTTTTCAAAGGAGGCTGATTGCAGTGTTTGCGGCACTCCAAGTTCAATCAAGGTTCAGCTTGAGAGGGCTCAATTGAAAAGTTGAACTTTGCTACTATGAGTTTTATTTATCATCAAGAATGATTTTTGTGGGGGGAAAAAAAAACAAACAGTTGTTTTCATAAATCTGCAATGTAAAAATTGATCCTTCTGACCCGTTTTTAAAAGCTCATGATTTGAGCAGTTCTGGCTCCTTTTTGCTTGTGGATGCTGGTGTAGGAGAAACTTTCTTGCATGGCAAAATGAGGCTGACCACGGCGTTGAAATAGAAACATGCAGCTTGACTCTGCTGCAGTCAGTCTCCTTCCTTCAGGCACCATCATGCAGTGCCTCCAGAAAATAAACGTATGAATGATTCATTAATGTAAACAGCAAATAAATATGAATCAAATGTGTTTGGTTTCACTTCAGTTAATCCAGCTTCAAAGGTGTTCAAGACTAACAGCTGTTGGGGGTTTTAATGGCGAGAAGATGGGAGAGGAGTAGGGGGAAGAATAAATTAACTGGTTTAGAAAATGAGGAAAAGTAATGCATGTGGAGAGAAAATGGGGAGGAATGTAAAATGAGAAGGATGCCAAACTTTAATTGTTGCTTCTGTCGTGAATATTTGGTGCTAAACTTGGCTGACTGTGTGAATTAGACTGAACTGAATAGAGATGTCAGAACTGGGTTATTTGAGCATTTGAAAAATGAAGCGGCGGTCCCCTGGCTGAAAGAGGGACAGCAAGCGACCTGCTTGCTGGAAATAGCTTTCTGACTGTTTCCAGAACATTCACACTCCCTGGTGCCACCCTCACTCACTCCTCAGCAGCAAACCACTCACTTTCATCCCAACCTGCAAGGATCTGCATGTCTGCGTTTTTCTGATTGCTGTTGAATATTTCCTCCTCTCAGCATCTTCCTTTTTGTCGGATTTCTCTGAGCTTTTGGTTTCCGGGTATTTTTTTATTTATTTATTTTTTTACTGTGTCTAATTTTTACATGGTGGGCCACCAGGCTGTATGTGGGCCACGTTACCTGGTGCTGTGGCAAAACTAGAGCAGAGCCTACAGGTTACCTCTCTGGAGAGACCAGATAACACACTTTGTCTTACTGTGTAAGGTGGAGTTACTCAGGAGAAGGCCTACTTTAAACTTCTGTGTCTAAACACCAGCACACACTGTCTGCTTTCAGAAATCAAGAAGGCTTTCTACAAGTCCAATTGTGTGCGCTTGATAGTACAACCTGTGTCTCACTGTACGATACAAGACAAAGAATCAGAGTCTAGAGGATGAAGAAAAGAAGTTGAGGAAGAGTTCATAGTTTCTTTATTTCTTCCTTCATTTCCTTACTCAGTGAATGGACCAGAAGTTGATAGGGTAACCAAAATTTGTGCTGAAGTTTGAGTAGCATTAACTCAAATTTAGTGGTAGAATTAATTTTTTATATTTAATTGCAGGATCTGTAATTAACTACTCAAAGTAAATATAATTTTAATCAAAAACTATATCGGCAAAATAAGCAACATTTTCAATTCAAAACCAGTTATTGCTGCTAAATTCTTAAATAGACAGATGAGCACATGAGCCCAACAACATAAATATTTATTGTTTTTAATCTACAATTTAGGTTATTTAGCAATCAGATTGGTGTGAAGTGTTTTTATATACTTTAAACTTTCAGGTGTTTCAGGAATCCCTGATCATTTATGCACACTTGTGATGAACTAAAGTTAAGTGAATTTTGCTATTTAAGCAGAAAATTTTTCATCTTGTGGAAAATAGTAACAAGAGTGCCCTTATTGCGAACATTGGAAACATTCAATTAAAAAAAACATTTGAAATATTTTATTATTAGCCCCTCAAGTAGGAGATTCGCATTGCAAGAGCAGAAAGTGGACAGCACATAAGAGCAACAGAAATGAAAAACAATGCAATAAAAACAGTACAGCATAAAAGTATACTATACACCAAATGTAGAAATATAAATACAAAAAAATACATGTATATTTGAAAATATAGATGAGTTTTATCACTAATAAATGGAATCTACTCTAAATTATTGGAGTTACAATTAACTACTAAGGTGAATTATGAATGAACAACACATTATAATTAAGTTCCGGTTAGTTTTGAATGATTTTGCACATGGATAAATTTATTTAGTGTTTTTCTGGCTTTATCAGGTGGTCTGTGTAGGGTCCGTGGCTGAACTGGAGGAGCTGACTGGAGTCAAAGTTACAGATTTGCATCGGGAAAAGTAAGTTGCATCTACAACTCATAGATAATCCATTAACACAAGAGTCTGCAACTCTTGACCTCCAGTGCCGCTGGCCTGTAACTAAAGGTTGCATCCCTTCTCCAACACACCTGAGTCAAATAAATTGTTAATGATTTGGCATTTGCAAAGGCAATTCAACCCTTCCACTCAAGTGCATTGAAGGTTTGAGTTGCACATTTCATCACTGTGATATCAGTTTAAACGTCTGTTAAAAATGCTGAAAAACATAATACACCGATAAATCATTTCAATGCAATGTTTATCTGGAGCAAAAAGAGTAAATTAAGTAAATTAAGACTAATAAAAAATATCCTAGTGAATAGTTTTAAAGGTTCTGGTGTTCTTAAGACTGAATAAAATCAGAAGTCAAACTTTTGGAGTTTCTAGCTACTGAATTTTATTATTTTTTTCCTTCCTTCTTTCTTAACTTTCTCTGTCCAGCATTGACAGCCTGACAATCCCGTCACGGTGTGGTAAAGGCGTCCTGCGGAGGATTACAGAGGTGTTTGACTGCTGGTTCGAGAGTGGCAGCATGCCGTACGCCCAGGTTCACTACCCGTTCGAGAACAGGAAGGAGTTTGAGGACACCTTCCCAGCAGACTTCATAGCCGAGGGCATTGACCAGACCAGAGGATGGTATGCTAAGGATGAATGGAGCTGTTCAGTTGGGTTAGGCTGAGACTGAGAGACAGAGGAGAGACTGAGGATAGGAGGAGAGTGAATGATTGACAGAGGAGAAGATAAGAACCAAAGATCTCAGTCATACTGACCTTGTTTTCTGTCTCTGTAGGTTCTACACCCTACTGGTGCTCTCCACAGCGCTGTTTGGGAAACCGCCCTTCAAGAACGTCATTGTTAATGGACTCGTACTCGCTAGGTCAGTCCGCTGACTCACAACACTTGAAACAGCCGGCCAATTATCTGTCAAATTATCTGAAAACATTAAAAACAGAGTAGCTAATTCCACAATATTCTGTGTTTTACAGCATATTCCTTGTACTTGTCAAGTTTTTATGATTCTGCCCTAATTTTCTTCATCACAGAAATCAGTGAGCCCTAATTCTGAGGATGCAAATTAAATTTCAAACATCAAAAATGAAAAAAAAAAAAGTATAGCTGAAATGACTCATGCAGCAGCACTAATTGGCACAACTTGGCAAAAGGGAATCTATCCCAAAGTAGTAAGATTTATTACTACTGTTAGATGTTGTGTGTGAAAATATTCATAGTATTTCAAGAGAATGAAGGTTCTTTAAGAATAATTCTGTAAATTAACATGTCAAAGTAGGAAGATTAAGTATTGTATAAAGGCATTCAGCATTAAGCTGTTCAGGATCATTGCCTCTATGTGTTACATAATGACTACACGTCATCATATAATTTGGAATATTTGCTTAGCTACATATGTATTGTTAAAAATTTAATATGGTTTTATGAGCACTTACTATTAACATTAAAGCTTAATGTCATGGAAGAGGCAGATATGACAGTAAAATTGTTGTTTTTGGTTGTTCTGTGCTATTTTGAACTGCTGCCTTTTCTACTAGTGATCACAGCCTCATCAGCACATTAAAACAACCAAAAGCGTCTTTATTCTCACTTTATTTTGTTTCCGTTCCTTTTTAGAGTTTGTTTATTTATAATGTTGGAGCTGCAGCATCTAGGCTTGAAGCTTCTCTGCATCCTGACTGCTTCGTCTCAGTCTTGAGGTTTATATGTAGCTGTGTGCACACAGGCCCGCTGACCTGGAAGAACTTGGTTAATTTGAATACCAACTTCATGGTTTCCAACACGCTCTGTTGTGCATGCATATACGTGTGTGTATGTGCATTAACGCCTGCCTGTTTTCTTCCTGCAGCGATGGGCAGAAGATGAGCAAGCGTAAGAAGAACTACCCAGATCCAGGACTGATTGTGCAGAACTATGGAGCCGATGCCCTCAGGTCAGCTTGGTGCTTGAATATGAGCGCATGCAAGGTCTGAGGCTACCTTATGTTGTTTGCAATAATGACTTCAGCATGTTAAAATCACTAAAAACACTCTTGTTTAAAACTCTTACTTGGATGTCTACATGTCCGGGTGGAATATTTGCACACTCATGCATGCTGTAGATGCGAATCCAAACACTTGTCCTCCTTTGTACATCCTCTCATTTGCCCTGAGAGGTAAAAGTGCTACGGCCATATGGTGTTATGAATAAACCACTCTGCAGTTGCACCATATGCTCACATATAGACCATAAATGAGCAAACTACTAAATTAAAGAGAAGAAACCAGCAGTCTGGTTCTATTCCAGGCTTCACGTTCTTTTTATTTTTGATGAAAAACTTCTTAAAGTACTACAAACCGTCACACTTGAAGATGGTTTAACATTAAATATATTCACCATTCTTATCTCATTAAATTATATTAAAATATTTATTTGTCATTTATTTTTTGTTTATATGTTCCTTTTTAGTTATTCTTTCAGTTGATTATATGTATTTTGTATTTTTTGTATATGGGTTTTTCTCTCCTCCTTCCATTTTCTCACCCCTTATTTCCCCAGATGTATTAATTTCATTGTCTCCTATTTTACATTGCTTGTTTTTACATTTTAATTATTCATAACAATAAATGCCACAGTTTGAGCTAATTTGCTCAAAGTAGTCTTCCACCTCCCCTATATCTTCTTCGGCTACTAGGCAAGCTAATAAACCAAGGCCTGTGTTTGCTGTTTATTACAATTACATTGTGAGTGAAAAGCATAATTATATCTTTACTGCAGGTTTTATCTTCAGGATAAAACATGCTGTATTCCCTAGAGTTATTTCTGTTTGTTAAATCGGCTTCAGCTCTGAAACACTTCTTTCCAAATCACTTCTGTGTATTTCATGGATTGTAATCTTCTGCACAGCACGTTCAAAGTTACTGAGGAAAAGTAAAGGACTTGGAGACACCACTACACTATTTCATTAGCATTTTCCTGCGTTATTTGAACAACTCTAAGATATCACGGGTTATGTTTCAGAATAATAGCCAGTATGCATTTTTGTCCCTGCTTGCTCCATCAGTCTGAGCCCACAGAATCACTGATGTTCTATCTGTGTGCAGGCTGTACCTCATCAACTCCCCTGTGGTGAGAGCGGAGAACCTGCGATTCAAAGAGGAGGGCGTGCGAGACGTGCTGAAGGATGTCTTCTTGCCGTGGTACAACGCCTATCGCTTCCTGGTGCAAAACGTACAACGATTACTAAAGGTATGTTATTTTTTTCTTATTTTTCCTTCTCGCATTGTTTTCGATTAATTGTCTCTCTGATTGTGTTGATGCATACATTTAAAAAAAAAAGTTTGCACAATTTGTGTTAATTTGCTATTAAAATATTAATTGAAATTGTATTGAGAATCACCAAGCTGAGAGAAATCGATCAGTGTGATCCCACAGTGAATATTAACAGCTGCTGCTTATTAACCATATCAACAAGACGTCACCAGTAACAGTTAAATAAATTGACTTTCTAGAGTCAACAGGTGGCTTCGAAAGGCTGTCAGGTATCAAATAAGCCTTCTCAGTAAATGCACTAATATTCCACTCTAAGTACCCAATAATGCACTGAGTAAGTTATAAGACATTTTTCATTCTACTTGATTTTTAATAAAAATTTGAGATAGAATGGGTTTATCAGCACATGACCAGCATGGTCGTAACTTTTTGTAACTTGGTTCAGTAGATTCAAATCTTTGTATCTGTTCTTTTGGTTCCTATCGGCTAGAAAATCCTTTAAAAGTAAAAAATTTGATTTGGGTGTTTTCTAGGTTGAGATGTAAAAATATTATGATTCTCTGATTTTATTCTCAGACTTAATTTCCTTTTCTGTTGTCTAAAAGTTTCATCCCTCTTTCCATCCCTCAGTTTTCCAATTTTTCATCCATCCTTTTCCCAATCTTGCACCAGTTTCCCAATCGTCCATCCATCTGCTTATTGTTCATTGGTCTATTCTCCTTTCCATCTCTTTGCTTTATTTCTATCCATCTTCAAACTCGTGGCAACTGCAGAAATATCTGTCACATATACATTTTGGGAATCCATCTCTTTGCACTTTAGATTGAGCTCATGAAGGACTGGAAAATGTTTTGACATGAAACAGCTGCAGCCCTGTTATAACATCACAAAAAATGTAGCTGGAACAGGATCTTCCGTTAGGTTGCACCATCCTAATTATATCAAGAGTGCTAGGAAATTTCCAAATTCTAACATTGTTTTTGTGATGACAGGTTGAGATTTCCAAATGTTTACCTAACCAACCTTGTCAGAAAGAAACCTAGTGTGAAGAAATCAACATTTATTAATCTGATGAAGCACAGAAACATTCCCTCTATGTGGCACAGCAGATGTAGACTAATGAAAAAGTTTCCTCAGACATACTTATTGCCATTGGGACTCATGAGTTATCCATCCCCCAAATTAATATTTAAATATCTTTGTTGGATTACAATACTGAATGTCTTTCATTAAACAGCAAACCCTGTCCACTGTAGACTGAATACAAAACGTAATGGAAATATTTACAAAACCATGTGTCCATCTTTACTTTTTTCTTGTCAAATTTGTAAACCTCTTTCTTCACATGTGTCACATAAGCTGAGAATAAAAGAAATCTTTCAGTGCAGATAGAGTGCCAATCGGTGGCATAACAGGAAAATGAGAGTTTGTTGACTTTGTCACTGTGGATGATAGGTACATCTTTCAGAGTACAAACTTCAGTCCAACTTGCATTGGTTATTGCAGGTCCAAACTGAAACTCTTTGCATTCATGCATTAGGAGGAGGAGATTCCGTTCCTGTACAATGAAAACACAGTGAAGCAGAGTGACAACATCATGGACAAGTGGATCCAGTCGTTCACGCAGTCTCTCATCCAATTCTTTAAAGCTGAGATGGACGGTAAGTCAGATTTTCCATCTTTATATCATTTTATTCTTGAATAAAAACATAATTTTTGGGGAGTTGACAACTCGTGGCATTCCTCTGAAGTGTAAATAAGTAAGCGGTTGCCTCTGGTTGCAGCGTACCGCTTGTACACGGTGGTCCCTCGCCTGGTCAAGTTTGTGGACATGCTCACCAACTGGTACGTCAGGACTAACAGGCGCCGCCTGAAGGTGAGAATCCAGCTCTGAAGTTAAAACATCTCAACTCAAAAACTAATGTGCTTGAAATACTTTGTACCTGATGATTCTGTAATTTAAGGACATCAATATTAGCATGTTCCGCAGGGCTACAGTAAGATACATTTGGCCAGTGGAAGAAAATAAACTTAAACCTGTGATTCAAATATCTCTTGGTTATGATTGGGGGGATAATGTTGATTCTTGTGTGATAATCATCATATTTCTGCTTCTCTAAGGGGGAGAAAAAAAATCATTGATGTGTTTGTGAACTTTGTAGGGCGAGAGTGGCACTGAGGACTGCCTGTGGGCGCTGGAAACACTCTTCAGTGTTCTGTTCTCCATGTGCAGGTTGATGGTGAGTCATTTGGTTTCTATATAAAAGCAACTCAGACCAAGAAAGAAAGGTGACTGCAGGGAGAACTTCTAATGTTTGAAGGGTTTTCTTTTATGTTTGCTGGAAACCAAAAGGAAAATCTGCAATGGATAAAGTGTGATTTTTGTATGGCTATGCATAATGGGTGAATAGGTTTTTTTTTTTAACACACAAAGTGTTTGCATGTGGGCTATGAGGCAAGCTAAAAGCCAGTCAGCCTATCTCAAATCAATACAGATCAGCTCAGAGCTTACAAATTAATTAGCTGTGGTTTAAATGGAGGAGAATCACATTAGAGGATCGCTCACAATAGCTCAGTTCTGTTTGAACATTTGCTCCAAGTGATTGGAGAAAAAAAAAAAAAAAAACGGACTGCAGAAAGAACTTGGTTCAGACTTTCAGACCTTTTAACTCAGCGAGTGTAAATTAACCACAGTGCAGACAATTTAATCATTCCTTCATCTATTCCTCCTCATGCTCGTGTCTACTTGCTTTCATCCCTCTTCTTCCTCAGGCCCCCTTCACACCCTTCATCACAGAAATGATGTACCAAAATCTGCGTCACCTCATTGACCCTGCCTCTGTTGAAGAAAAGGACTCCAACAGCATCCACTATCTCATGTTGCCACAAGTCAGGTCAGCCAAATTCATTTAGTAAAGCATCAGGCCAGAGTTTTTCCTGCAGGCAAGCTTTTCTTAGAACTGTTGGTGAAACAAGATATTGTTGTAAGAAAAGACGTTGATCTTGAGCTGATGTTTCATTCTTCTTAACCCAGTACTGGGTAACGTCTCATGAAAGGAATGTATCATTAAACTCCTACTTTGAATCTATTAAGGAGGACAATCAGTATTTTAGTTCATTGTAATAATTAGAAAAAATGAGAGTTTCTTGCTTTAAGCAATAATAGCTTGACAAAAATGTAATTCAAACATCAGAGTTTCTAAGAACCATTACTTTCTACTCTGTGACTTTTTGTACTTTGTATTTTGTACTTTGTATTTGTGGAAAGTAGCTACAATAAATTTGATTCAGTGAGATTCACTGAATCAAAAAATCTCACTGAATCAAATTTATTTTAGCTACTTTCCACGAAACTGGCCAAGAATCAATTTATTTTGCTTCCACCTATAGCAAGCAGGATCGTAGAATGTAAAATAAATAAATAAATAAATAAATAAATAAATAACAAAGAAACTCACTGTTGGAGAACTGTAGCAAAAAGAGGTTACCAAATCTCCAAATCTCTTTTATGTCTCACCATCACAAATTTAAACATGTAGAGTTTACTCGTACTTTACCTGGAATAATGTGATTTGATTTGATTTGATGAGCTTTTTCAGCAATAAAAACTACAGCTGGGTCTGGTTTCTCATGCCCACTGTGAAGTATGTTGTAGGATCTGTGATGCTGTGGGCTCATTTCTCTTTCACCGGTCTTGGGAAACTTGTTGGAATGTATTACTTCATGACCTAATTGACATTCCAGAACATTTTGAAAGGCAGGAAATATGGAAATGGGTCGACACTGGGTATCTCAAAAAGATGATGATCCAAAGCATGAAACAACTCAGAAACAGTTTGCCAGACGCAATCGTTTAGTTGCCAGCCATTTGGGGTGGCTAAACGCTGGCTCCCACAAAGGTCCTCCTTTGAGCTTTAGAGCATCCCTCTCCCTCAACCCGTCCACTCAGTTCCTTCAGACTAGCCAGCGGCAATTAGCAAACACCTGGTGGAACTGCTTGTTTGCTGAGCTTATCATACAAATTACTTCTCAGTGTAATGCTCCTAAAAATGATTGTAAATGGCATAATGAGAAGCACTGAAGTCGAAGTGTTGTACAGAGAAGCTTCTTAAAGAGATGGGGGCCCAATTTCAAGCCGGGGCAAAGTCAAACATCTTATAAGTTATGTTTGATATATGCAGCATTTTTTGAACAACTGAATCTAACATAGTTGCTTCATTGTTCTATAAAAAGGCCTGGAAAATACATAAATAAAAAGTCCTCCACCGTACAGCCCTGTGCAGGAAACACACCACCTTTATCCTGTGTATGACCCTGTTCTCAGAGGACATATCCACTGCTTATTTACAGCCTAATCAGGTTCTGCCAGAGTCACCAGCCTTGCTTTTCTGCCACTAAATAACCGTTAAATTTGCTGAATTATGGGCTTTTGAACCTTATGATGCTGTTACATACCTAGTTTATTTCAAGGTTTAAGGTCTGAATCAGTGAAAAATAATTTTCATATTTATTTTTTTTGTAGATTGATTTTTGCAACGTTCTTTGATCTGAGTGGTCCTTCACTGCTGCCATCAGTCAGGTCGTCTGTGTTCACCCACAGCAAAGACCAAGAAACACCCGCACTATTCCACACTGACGTTGTCCTGATTGTTTGCTCTGCAGAATGGATCTTACTGATGAAATATGATTTTGTTCCCTTCACTTCATTTACTTTAGTGAAGTGCATGTCTTGGCAGCAGATCCTTTCTGAAATGCCTGGGAGGAATTTCTAATCGCCCAAATTTAATTACATCATCTGGAACTATAAAGAAAAAGTTCTGACATGATTAAAAATCTATTTGATTTTGCATAAGGAAAGTAGTTTGTGTAATGGTTCATATAATCTCCAGCATTAGAGGCTGCAGCTCTATTAAAGCCTCTTGTCCTTGGTTATACTAAATGGGTCCATTTTGACCCGCCTCTAAAGGCCCAGCCACCAATCAGGTGTTGGAAAACTGTGACTCCTTAGTCATCTCATTAAATGATTGGCTATTTTTAGCCAATCTGTTTTTTCTTTAATACTTTCTTGTCCTCGCTTAAGAAAGATTATATGACTAGGTTATATTTTAATATTGTGTTATTATGTTTATTAGTTACCGTTTGTTATAAGGACCGCTCATTGTAATAGCATGTTGGAGTACCTCTGTTAATCCATTCTGATTTATTTTTGTAGTCTTTTGTTCATCTTTTTTTTTTTTTTTTGTCAGTTGAGGCATTTTCACCTTTGAACAATTATTACCTTTGGTTTTTGATGCTGTGCTGATAGAAGAATTTTTGCTCTTTTTTACTTTCATACAGTTGCTATGATGGGTGACGGTTGCAACAAGGTTTTGTTTTTGCAGCTGATTAGCATCTCAAAAGCTCAAAAAACACCTGAACTCCAACCCAAAAATCCCAGAGGAATTGAAAAGGAGGTTTCATGGGTCCAGAGCAGGACCGAAAAGCAGAGAGAAAACGAGGAAGTTCAAACCATTTCTCCATCTCTACCCAGTTTTCTAACCATTTGGCACGGCAGACATTTAAAGACAAAAGTAAATGGCGTGGATTAGCAGTACTTACCAACTACTGATGGTTTAATCCAGGACATTTTACTGTAAAATATCATCATAAGCTTGACAGTCATGAAACTGTCATCCAACAAGAACCTTGAATCAGAGGTATAAACCAGAGACGTTGCAAGACTGACTTCTGCTGGATATCCTTTCTGTCCACAGCATCACCATCCCCAACAACTCTTTGAAAATACTTGAATGATATCAATTATAATCATAATTAATTTCCCTTTGGGGTAAATAAAGTATTTTTACTTTACCGTTGGTTTGTTCTAAAAAATAAAAAAAGGCTTTACATTTTGTGAAATGATTTAAGTTATTTAATGCAGTCACTCATCATTATTGCTAAGATTTGATAGATATTATATTGTTGTTTGTAATATGATGATAATCAGGATTTTCTTTACTTATGCCTCTGTTTTTAGGGATAATTTGATTGACAAGCGCATTGAGAACGCCGTCTCTCAGATGCAGTCTGTGATTGAGCTGGGAAGAGTGATCAGAGACAGAAAGACCCTTCCTGTCAAGGTACAGCACCATTCACTTGCATTTTACACACCACTAATGGAGATGTAGTCAAACTCCTGTAATCAAGCGGTTAAAGATAAAAGAACAATATTGGTTCATTGTTTATGGGGAATGAATACAAATAAATGTCACAGTCAGATATTTATGTAAGTATAGACTAAATGTATGTATAATTCTACTTCCACTTCATAATTAATCACCAATTTACATTAAATCCTAGTAAAATATATTTGGTTAAGCTGGTTCATCTGCCATTAATATACATACTTTATATGCTTTTCCTTTGTGCGTTTCAGTATCCATTGAAGGAGGTGGTAGTTATCCACCAGGACCCAGAGGCTCTAAAAGACATCCAGTCTTTGGAGAAATACATCCTTGAAGTGAGTAAACACTGTAAACTTTGAGCACCTCGATGAATTACATCTCTTTCATCAGCACTCTTAAACATACAGTTTGAAGAAAACATCCTGAGAACCATGTTCACTTTCCAGAAGCGGTGCAGTAATGATGAACATCAGAGGGAGCGTAACTTTACATGCTGCGTCTGCACTCTGCCATCACTGAAATTTGTAGTCTGTTGAGTGCAGAAGGGAGGACAAAGGGGATGTCTTGGAAAATAGTTATTTAAATACTTAGTGCTGACACACACACTGAGTAGTTTTTTATTAAAACATTTGAGGCAATGTGACTGTTAATGTGTTCACTGTATTCAGCAGAAACGCTAACTATTTCATCTTTAGTACTTGTCATACATGCTGGTTGTAGAATCACTATGTGTAGACTCTGGAGTAAACTGAATTTAATGAAAAGGCTTTTTATTTAGATGTCAGATATGCTGACTAATGACTGATACTCATCTGTTTTATCAGGATTTTCCAAACCTGCACATATGCATCACCCTTCAAAATAACTGCGGAAGACACTTTTAATGCCAAATATTTCTGGTTAAACTTTAAAAATTGTGATAATTAAAATCTTTAATAAAAAGGCACAAGGGCAGCAACAGCGTCCATGACCATTATGTTGGTTGTGTTTGTTTAGTAGGCCCATCTACTCTAACTTGTTCGCACCTGTCATCTACAAGCAAACTAAGTTGTTTGTGAGAAAATAGTGCAGATTTTTAATAGTTTGGGTCAGAGCTTTTTAAATGACTGTAGCCAGTTGACTGTAAGTTTCCAGTGGTTGAAATTTTAAAATTGATTGCAAAAAGCATTGCTGCAACAAAGCCAACCAGTGTTTTTGTGCTTTTTGCTCTAAGTTTAGATCCTTACCTGTATGTCCCATGACAGACAGAGGCAGAAACATTAAAAAGGTGCAACAGAGCAACTTTTCTGAGCAAAGTTCAGTCACTAGGTTTATCTGATGAAAGTCTTGCTTTGTAACAGCCTTAATGAACTGTAGATGTCCCAAAAAATGCAAATGTCTTCAAACATTTTTTCTTTTTAAATAGATTTGTAATTTAATTTCCTATTTAATTTTCAAACCTTTCATTGATGCTGAAAGGTTTGACAATTAGTGAAGATTTTAATCATCTTCACTCAGTATCAGTTTCCATACTCAAGAGTGTTGTTTTCAGCGACACCATTTGATGTCTTGATGCCTCTTCTTGCTGTATTTTATAGGTTTCTGACCTTGCACTCAGATACATTTTGTTTTGAAACTTTGCACATTTCGTTGGCAGCAAAAGGCAAGACATAGTGTTGCTCTTTTAAATTCGTCATGGCAATTATTGCATTTTCTTTTTATCCTCTGTCCAAAAACACATTTGTTGCAGTGTGCCAGCTTTGCGAAAGAAGAGGTCAGGCACAAAATGGCACTTGCTGTTCTTGCATCTGAATTTTAGCTTGGCTCAGCTTTCCTTCCCTGACATGCCTGTTGGTGTCTCCACTGATGGCTCCAGTCTCTAGTGAGCTGGAGATGCTCTTTCGAATATCAGATGAGTCACCATTTGTGCTGACAGAAGCCTCGGCTCATTGTGATGCACCAGTATACTGTAAACTGCCACCGTCTAAGTCATCACACACACAAATCCATATTTATCTCCTAAATAAAAATGTGTTATTTTTGTGAAATGGGTGCATGGACTGAATTCTGCCCAGGTTTTTAAACCCACACTACCTTTAACGTTTCCACTCAGACAACTGCAGTACTCTCTGTGCTCACTGTCAGAAAGTTAACAATGCCAGAGCTCAGGCTCAACCCGAACAGGGTGATTGACTGAAAGGAGGAGGGGATGAAGGCCTGTCAGTCTGGTTATATTTAGTATCTCTGTTGCGCCACTGGATACAATTGGATCACAGATTTCTCTTCCTTTTGGCTAAAAGATAAAATATTGACTGAGAAGGATTGGCTTATTGGAGTTTTATGGCTCATTTACTGTTTGACTTAATGACCTGTCTTGATCAATTTTGGCTCAAGTTTTACTTTTGAACCCAGGGTAAGATAGATTATTGAGATTTTTGTCTTCAGTTCAATTTTCTCGTGTTTTCTGTTAAATTTAGTTGCTTTTATTTTATATAAAAATATTTTTCTCCTGCATTTTCCTATTTAGTTTTAATTATCTCTGCGGGCATCCAGGACACAGCGACTGTACATTTTGGGAAGACATAGCCTTTCTCTTATTCCCGCAGGAACTTAATGTGCGACAGTTGACACTTTCAACAGACAAGGACAAGTACGGGATCCGTCTGCGAGCCGAGCCCGACCACATGGTGCTGGGCAAGAGATTAAAGGGGGCCTTCAAAGCTGTGACTGCTTCCATCAAGGAGCTCACCAGCAAACAGCTAGAGGCCTTCCAGAAAACAGGTAGAACTGGGCAGAAACGCCACTGACTTTTAACGGCATAAATATTTAAACAGTTTGAATGCATCTCAGTTTTGTAATCCTTTTACACTTCTCTTTCCCAAGCAGAGTGGTGAAGATTTGATTGTTTTAAGCTCAAGCTTCCCCAGTTTTTCCAGATCTGAGTTATGTGAAAAGATCTTCTGTTCACATCGGAACAAAAATAAAGAAATAAAAAACTAAGTCCCCAAAATACACATCTTGGCTAAAATAAATTAAAATAACATAGCTAAAATAATGAAACAAAAGAAAATGTCCAGGGACCCAGTAGTGTTTACCATCTTTTTCCAAACTACTACTATGTTATGTATATATATATTTTTTAATATAAACATTTCAGTGAAAACTTTAGTCTACATCATGTTGTCATCCATTAATAAAATGAATGGGGGAAAAAAAACAAAAAAAAACAAATGAGGGCTGTTGGTCATGTTTCATGTCAGGTACCTCAGTGGTAAAGCCTGTTTACCATTTTTATTAATGCAGATAATGAGTTAAAGCATTTTGATGGAGATAGTTGCCAATGGGGGAAAGACCTTATGGCCATTTTTTGGTTTCCAGGGATAACATTCCTCACTTTTACATTTGACTGGCGTTAAAAATAATTTTTCTTGTTGATATTTTTGGACCAAAAACAGATGGACAGATGCCAAATTTTCTTCTTAATCAGTTGCTTATTAAATAACGAGTATTTTAATAGCAACAAAGCAGTCAGTTTAAACAATATGTTCTTGCAGTAAACGTCTGTAACCTGCACACACGCGGACACACAGAGCCGGTTTATCCCTAGAATGCAATCAGAACCCGAGTTGGGATCAAAGCAGGTCAAGGTATCTTGTCTCTCCAATTATAGAAAGACAAGGAGAGCCCCCAGAGTCTCTGGGGAGCGAAACAGCAGAGGTCAGCTGGGCTGTGGGAACTTCAGATTTCCAATCACTCGCATGTTTGAAGTCAGGCCAACTGGAGGAAAAAAAAGGAAGAGATGGACTTCATACGGCATGGAAGAAAATGTTGGCAGGAGGAAACCTAAAGATGGAAATATTTGTAGTTCCACCAAGTCAAATCACAAGATTTTTTTTTTATTATTTATTTATTTTTTTTAGCTTTAAAGTTCATGTAGAAAAACTGAATAATAAAACTGTTGAAGGTAACTTGCATTCAACTTTTTAAAGAACATTAATTTCACATTTCATGGCTCTAAAACTTATTCCAGTCTAAATTTTAGGAGGGCAGCAGTTTCACAGGAATAACTGTCGCTTGGTAGCTATTATTGCCTTACCTGTACTTTTGATCCCATTATGTCTGATAAGATAGAAGAAAAGGGGTCAGTGCAGAAGATTGAAAAGGCAAAGAAGCAGCGAGCGACACAGGAAACCAAAGTATGGAAATCTCCGATTAGAGAGAAACTGGGAGACTGTTTCATCCAGCCTCCAGGGGTTAACAAGTAAAAAGGACAGAGAATCATGGTCACGCTTTAAAGGGAGAACACAGACATGGCCAATTGCTGCCATGGGCAAAATGGAGATGTGTTACAGGTAGACAGTTTTCTGCATTGTTTTAAAGCCCAGACTCGTAAGTGAAAAGAATCTTACTGCTTTTCAGTTTCAAATTAAAAATGCTGTGAATTCATAATCTAATGCAAAGAAAAACAATTGATGTACTTACTGAAATTAATGAGCAGACCTAAAATTTTAAGATAATTTTTATTGGAAAGGCTTTGGGGAACATGCGTCTCTATGGCAGGAATTTCACCAACATCTGCATTTGTGATTACTGCCAACGAGCCTCTGGGCCGTTTGGATAGGTGTGGTTGCTCAAATTACGTAATTTGACTGCGTGGCACTGTGCAGATCTCGCAGATTAGTCAAGCATAAACCAAACTTAAGGCTGTAAGAGACAATTATATTTTCATGTAGGATCACTTTAGGTTTTATGGTTTTCTCTCTTTTTTTAAAAAAAAGAAAACTGCATGCTGTATTTACTTGAGTTGGTTTTGTGTGATACTAGAGTTAATTTAATCATTTTACCAATGTGGCAAAAAAAAACTAAAGACTGAATGAATTTCAAAAAGGGGGAAATGCATCTTACAACACTTCATGCACATTTCATTCTGCATCTAACTGAAGATTTCTCTCAAACATAATTGATTCAGGATGGTGTTGTGTATATTACTGGCTTTTGTTCAGCGTTGATTTTGTCTGGTTGAATTTGAAGGGTCCATTGTGGTGGACGGCCATGAGCTTCATGAGGAGGACCTGCGGCTGATGTACACTTTTGATCAGACTTCTGGCTCTGCTGCACAGTATGAAGCTCACTCTGATGCTCAGGTAGGCTTCTGATTAAAACACGGTATTCATTTTCAGAGTTGATCAGAGTGTCATTTTTATACTCTTGCACTACTGAAGTGTCGTCTTGTATTGTGACTTATAATGTAACTCATCTAAAATGCGATGCTGCTTCTCTGCTGTTGCACCTATCTGCCGTTTCTATTAACGGTTTCAAGTCTCTTTGCCGCGTGCGATGTATGAAATCATTTCATGGCTAAATGGAGACATGCAGTGTGCCTTTTTCCACAGGGCCTTTCTAATCAGTGCTCCTCCAGCCGTATACACAAAACACAGATGCACCTTATCACCAGTGTGCTGAACTGACTTTTAAATTTTCCTCTTTATTCACTCATTCACACAAACTATCCTGCTCTCATCTGTCTGACTTTTTCTCTTCTATATTTCTCCTTCCTTCCTATGATAAGGAGTCGACATGACTCATTGAACCATATAAGCTCCAACATTTGCTTTCTTTGCTTTAATTTATTTTCCATATTGAGACTGCTTGAATAACATATAGAATAACGTTGAACAACGTTGTCTCCTTTCTAACCTTCTGACATGAAAACCTTTCAATCGCTGAGTAAAAAGCAGCTTGGGAAGCTGTTACTAAAATAAACTCAAATCATAAGGTGAATAATACGTTTTTGCCACTTTTCCGTCTAAAACGGTGAGTTCCTGCAGTTTGTGCATCCATCCATCCATCCATCCATTGTCTGCCTCTTATCCGGGGTCGGGTCACGTGGGTAGCAGTTTCAGAAGGGAGGCCCAGACTTCCCTCTCCCTAGCCAACTTCTTCCAGCTCCTCCGGGGGAATCCCAAGGCGTTCCCAGGCCAGCCGGGAGACATAGTCCCTCCAGCATGTCCTGGGTCTTCCCCGGGGCCTTCTCCCGGTGGGACGTGCCCAGAACACCTCATCAGGGAGGCATCCAGGAGGCATCCTGACCAGATGCCCGAGCCACCTCAACTGGCTCCTCTCGATGTGGAGGAGCAGCGGCTCTACTCTGAGTCCCTCCCGGATGACCGAGCTTCTCACCCTATGTCTAAGGGAGACCCCATCCACCCTACGGAGAAAACTCATTTCAGTTTGTGCATGAATATAATTAATTCAGAAACTAAAATTTAAATTCCGCCTCTGCACCAATTTCTGCTTGTTGCAGAAACAGCAAAATTTCATAACTCTTAAAGTCAACATTTAAAGGTCAGCACAGTAGGCTTTGTGTCAGTGTTAAGTAACTTTCTCATCCTTTCTTTAATCTTTAGGAGAAATTACAGATTGCAACTGATTAAAAAATAGTTTAATTGATACGTCATTTGCATAAACATGCATTATTAAAACATTCTGAATGCAGAAACTAAATGTTTTCAATCATCATATTCTAGCAGCTAATGTTGAGTATCCCTGGTTTATGACAATGCAATATTTATCTTGATCCACCAAGGATCTGACACTATAAAGGCATTCACCACAATTTAAACTGAATCTATATGTTTATCAACCAAATACAACAGAAAACGATTTGTTATAAGATAATTTGGGATGATGCAGCAAAAGAATGCTTGGCTCATATCAATAAGTCAGGTACCCACAATTAGAAAATCACTACTCAGCATCTTACAGGAAATCATTTCCCCTCTATAGACGTAGTCAGATTTAGGGGCGTGCTGTGGTGGCGCAGGGGTTTAGCACGCCCCACGTTTGGAGGCCTTAGTCCTCGAAGCGGACGTCGCGGGTTCGACTCCCGGTCCCGGCGACCTTTGCCGCATGCCTTCCCCCTTTCCTGTCAGCCTACTGTCGCGGAAAAAATGCGAGCCACTAGAGCCGCAAAAAAACTCTTCGGAGAAAAAAATGATAAAAAAAAAGAAAAAAAAGAAGAAGTAGTCAGATTTCAAAGAAGTCTCAAACAAATTTGAATTAATTTTTTACTTTATGGAAAATGTGAAGATGGAGACCTAGAAGTTAGCCAGAGATGAGGTAGAAGAAGGCTGGTTGGTTTTAATATTGTTTGGGCAGATTGAGTCATTTACTTTTGAGTGAAACAAGATAATTTGTGCTTAAATATGTTCTTATAAGTAACTGAATATTTAATTGTGTCTTTGATTTCTTTTACTTGACGTTGTAGTCATTGTTTGTCGACTAGATCAGAGGGAAATAAACTGTACTCTCTTGGTGAAAATGATAAAAACCTTTCAGTTTATTCTGGTGCACAAGCAGCATTCATCTTCCCAAACAGTTAAAGCCAGTATGTTGGAAAATAAAATAACTCCACAGCAGAAATGGCAGCAGAAGGTGTTGATTCATAGCTTTGCAGACTGATACAACCAGATTTGCTCCAAAACCACTTGCATTTGATCACAGCTGCTGTATTGGTATGTCTGTCAGGAACACAACGATTCATTTTCAAGTATGTAGTAGGAACCATCATAGTAATGACTATGTACATAGTTAATACGTTGATCTTCTGTTTTTAGATTTCACTTTCCATCATAAAATTAAACTTTTAGAAATTTAAACTGATTGACTTAAAAAAAAAAAAAAATTTGTTTTTAGAATGTATTTTTTCTAATTATCAATTTAATTAAAGTTTCTTACAGAAAGAGTGAAAGTGAAAAAAAAAATCATGAATAGTGCTTTTTATATCCAGCATCTCTCTTGTCATCAGTTGGGTTTGCTTTAAAGTTTGTGATTGGTTGTGATTATGTGTTTCCCTTCCTGCCTTTTAGGTGCTTGTGCTGTTGGACGTGACCCCAGACCAGTCCATGGTGGACGAGGGCGTTGCCAGAGAGGTCATCAACCGCATTCAGAAGCTACGCAAAAAGGTGGGGCGTTTATTTCAGGAGCACCACCAGCTCCTCGAACCAGGCTGACACATGACAAACTAGTACTGAATTCTGCGATACAGTGTTTGTTAGCTGAGGTCACAGTTGGAAGGTTTCACTGTGTTTCTTTGGAGGCTGAGTAAAACATAGGACTCTGGAGGTTTTTCTTCTTTTTTTTTCATTAGATCTTTAAATAAAAATATTTATTCAGAACGTGGCATCCTGTTTTTCCAAAGAACTTGACATTCCAATCCTTATTCCTTAATTTTATTTAGAGGTTACTCCTGCAGCTATACAATAATAACATCGCTGAAACATTTTATCTAAGTTTTTCTGCACCTTTAATCACCCCTCCCTTCCTCTTTATGTCCCACTCTATTGTCAGGGAGGTTTGGAAATCTTTCCACTACAGCGTCACAGTTAGAGGTTTCTCCATCATAAGGCAGGCTTAATAGAAGCTTAATTACAGTCTGGCCCTTTCAGATTCTCACATTGGGGCTTTTGAAGTGGTGTGGGGAGTAAAGACGGATTAGCCAACAGCGCTGCGTTGTCACAAGAAACAAGCAGTTTTTTCCGTCCCCCTATAGTAGCGCTGGCGCTTGGCCAGCCTAAATTCCTCCAGTTATTTCAAACAGAGACCTGTCAGGAATTTTCCACCCTGTGGATGGGAATTAATTTTTTAGCAGTTCTGGTACGTGTTGTAGTTTTTTGGTGCGTTTGGGCTGTGAAACAGGGGTCAACGTTTCCTTGATCTGACGCACTCCGAGTGCGTACTTAATCAGATGGAGGACCTTGTCCAGGGAAAACCTATAAAACTTTTCCCCCATTGATTGACTGCTGCTTTGTATCTTGCTTTTCCTGCCCTTGAGCTGCACACTACAGCAGAGGTGTGTTTCCAAGCTCATGCGTTTTGCTTCAGTCAGTCAGTGTGTACGCTGGCGTGCAGATGTGCACAGCTGCATACTGTAGATTAGAATGCGATCAATGTGTTTGAATATGTCAAGGTTAGCGGGAGCCGACAGCAAGTGATGCCAAAGCAGATGGGCTTTCATCCAGCAAAATGCCCTGGTGTTCTTTTCTGTCTTGATTTGTTCCTGCATTATTTTCTCCTTTGTATTCCCAAACCTTCGTTTATTTATCTTGTTGGCCGTCCATTTCGTTTACCCTTGCCTCCTTTCCTTTCAGGCAAATGTTTTCTGCATGAAAAATTATTTGTTTTTAGTACAGTTAGTTGAAGTGCTGTTCAGATGGTGCTTTTAGCAGACATATGTTCCTATAGTTGCCTTCACTCATGTTTCTAAGCTCAGTGGTAACAATATAAAAACAAAACCTATGCTTTATGTTGTGCTCTTATTTAAACACTTTGTAATTTTCCTCACTGTCCTGCATTAGGCACATTTGGTGCCATCAGATGAGATATCGGTGTACTACCGCTGCCAGCCAGAGGGGGAGTACTTGGGTTCTGTGATTGAGGCTCACACTGACTTCATTCTGGCTACCACCAAGGCTCCGCTCCTGCCCTTCCCTGTCCCAAAAACTGCCAGCGTCATCATTGAGGAGAAGACTCAGGTATGGATTCATACTTTAAACAAGACCTGTGCTGAAAATCCTTAAGTAGGGCAACATTTAATTGCTATTTTTTAAGTGACTATATATATATTTTTTTAAATGACTGATTTAATTCCTTTGATTCAGAAATCAAATCATTCATTTAATCTTGAATAAATAAAACCTTTTATTATGTTACACATATTTCAACATTTTATTGCAATTTTTATATTGGTGATGAATTATAGTTGAAAACGTTATATTGTTTTTGTTGCTTTAATTAAACTATTTTATTTGGATTTTGCAGCTGAAGGGCTCAGACTTGGAGTTCACAATAGTAAAAGGATCTTCGCTCTCGCCAACGCCACCAAACGGACCAGCTTGTGCGTACGTTAACCTCAGAGTGAAAGTCAACAACAAAGAACAAGGTAGCATAAAACAAACAAAACAGCTGATGATTCCAAACAACCTTCACTTCGCGTTTGAATATTTAACATTCCTCTGATTTTCAGCGGCCTTGCATATATTTCACATTTTCAATGTAGTCCCTGTGTTTGATAATCCAGCGTGGCTGTGCTTTTTGTTCTTCAGAGGGCGTAGTGTTGCTGGAGAATCCCAAAGGGGATAACAGACTAGACTTGGACAAACTGAGGAAAGTATGCAGCAGCATCTTTGGAATCAATAACACCCAGCTCAGATTCTTCAGCGATCAAAGCGGTGAGAAATGTTTCAAATACTCAAACACATATATCCTACCTTTATTTCCCATACCATATCTCTTTATTTATAAAGCACTTTGAAAAATAACAGGGCTGGCCACAGTGCTGTACAATAAAATTTAACTTGAAATAAACACTGGCCAGAGAATAAAAAATACACAAACCTTGGTAAAAAAAAAAAAAGTAGTAAAAAAAAGAAATACTACTACAACAAAATTCAAACCATTAAGTTTATGAACAGCCTTTCTTCCATTACCATCTTCTTTTAACACTCCCCTCATTTATTTTTATTCATTAACCATCGGAATCTATACTGATCAAAGTCCAAATAAATTTATAACCACATCTAAACCTAGGAATTGTTGGCAAAAGCCCCTTATAACTTAAAATACTGTAGAAAATTATACAAAAAATTTTAGAAAATGCCTAATGAACACAGTGGTACAATGAATGTCGAGAAAAATGACACGCTTCAGAATAGAAACTAAGGCTGGGTGAGGTTAGGTGAGCAGATAATCCAAATTAAACCACTGAGAATATCAGTCATTTACTCAGCCCTCAATGTGGCTGCTGGAGGTTTGAGTCCCATCCTGGCTTTGCTACATGTCTTCCCCCTCTCTCACAGCTCACTTTCATGTATTATAACTGTCAAGAAAAGGCCACTGGAGCCGACAAAACTTCTTTTAAAAAGCCCTGCAAATGTGTGTTTTTGAGATCTAATGTGTTAGACCAGGGGTCACCAACGCTGTGCCCGAGGGGACATTGTCAGTCGCCCGCGGAGCAACTTCTAAAAAGCCATTGTCATTAGGGAGCACTGCCAAAGAAATTATTTAATTTAATGTTTTTACATTGAAGTAATAACATTTGTTTAAATTTAGAATTTTTAAAAAAAAAAAGTAAATTATAAAAGAAATTTTAAAATAAATTTCTTTATTCATAAAACTCTTCTATGGTTAAAGTTCAGAACTATGCGCAGACGCCTGCAGGATATTATCGGAGGGCAGCAGCGCCTGCAGCTGTACAACTGTACCCACTCTGCCTACATTAAGATTTTCCTTGAAGTAAAAAAAGAAAAGAATAATTTCTGAAATTTTTCTTATTGAACCCTCTTTACAATGAACAAAATTGTGGAGAAAAAAAAAGATCTTATGTGTCAAAACATCTTGTACGTAGCGCATATCTGAGTCTGTGGGGTGGGCACCCCAAAGCTTAATCTTATTGGTCAGTTTGCTTTTGTTTATTTGGTGGCTTGGTGCTTTTTCTGTAAGCTAAAAATGAATGAGCAGAGTTTGAATGTCCCGTAGTTCTAAGAGTGGAATGGATGTCGGTTGAGCTTTACCGTGTGCAGTTCTGGCGGGTCGCCGGTTTATGAGCTTCATTGATGTTTCCCAAACTGGAGAGCTGCCGGGTCACCCGTTAGCGGACATCTGCTGCTCTTCCTGAGCGTCGCGCTTAGACTGTGGGTTAAACACTTTAATCTAGTCGAAACGTTCCCCAAAAGAGTAAAATATAAGCAAACATTGTTGCTTCACCTTCTCCTCCTTTGGACGTCTGACACCACCGGAACCTGGGAATCAACATCCTCCTCTTTCCGTGAATTACACGGGTAGGCTTCGCTTCCATGTCTGTATTATTTAACATCGTTTCTGATTTTGTGCGGCGCGCACATGATGCGCGTTGGAGAGGTGTGCTCTTGCAGGTTAGGTGCAAAGATAGTTTTGTGCCTTCCGATCTGTTTGACATTTTTTTTCGACATCTGCTGGTGTCAGCCAACGGGTGACCCGTCAGCTTTTAAGTTTGCGAAACCACAAAAACAGCTAATAAACCGGCGACCCCACCAGAACCACACACACTGTAAAAAGCTCAGGCGGGATCTTAGAACAACGGGAGGTCCAAACTCCACTCATTAATTTTTAGCTCACACAAAAAGCAAACTGACCAATAAGATTTAGGCTTTGGCATGCCCACCCCCACAGACTCACACTGATGTGCGCTATTTACAAGATGTTTTGGCACAAAATATCTTTTTCTTCTCTGCACAATTTTGCTATAGAGGGTAGGATAATGAAAAAAATACAATTAACTTTTCTTTTTTTTTATTTAAAAGAAAATCTCAGTGCGTGCAGCTGCTGCTGCAACAATCCATACTCTCTGTCACTTGTGGGAAATTTAGAATCACACAGAAAAGCTCCAAAAAGGAATCAAACTTAAAACTCTGTACTAAGAACTTCTGATCACATAATAGCAATTAACCATAGCTGCCATGGTAAATTATATTGTCAGTAGTCCCTAACATTAATATGACCAGGCAGCTTGTAATCATATATATATACGTGTGTATATACTATTGTTATAAAGGCTGAGCCAAGAAAATTCATGTCTGTATCAAACAAGTAGTCCTTCTTGTTACCCTGTACCCGTGAAGTAGCTCCCAGTTTTTGTAGCTTTAATTAAACTATTTTATTTGGATTTTCTGTTAGACCAACAGAAAATGGTTCCTACTTACTGAACACAGTTTTAAGTTATTCTTGTATGGCAAAATAAAATGAAGTGCAACCAATTGTATTCTGAACTCAGTAATAGTAAAGCACTTCACAAATCTGTCCTTATTAATGAGGTGGAGATACTTTGTGAGGTGGTGTATATGTACAGCTAATCTTCAGCAACTACATTTATATTTATATGTGTATAAGTAAACAAGAATGCGTATAAAAACTGTAGACCGATTCGTCTTTTCCAGTTCAGATAAAATCAGTCCCACTGGGAAATTACTGTGTATTGGTGTTTGCTGATATTTCCTTTTCTGTTTTTTGCAGAATTGACCAGCAGAGTGGACCTCCAGGCCCACAGAGGCAAAACTTTGTTAGTGACTTCAGGCCCCTCCTCTCCAGGTGCCGTGCCCACCGCCGATACCCTGCTGTGTCCCTATGTAAACCTGTTACTATGCAACGCACATCCGGCTGGTGAGAAACACGTTGGGTTTGCTTTTGTTGATGAGTTAGGCATGCGTTTTGTAATTATAATCAACAAATCTGTGCCATTATTTGCTAAATGTGTTATTATAATCAGAGGCCATTAGAGCTATTTATTATATTACATAACTTACGGCTGAATAAGAGCTGATAGTTTCTTCCTGATTCATTTTCTCAGTGACTCAACTGAGCTCTTCTTCTTTGGACAGCTTTGGCAAGATTGAAATGTTTTATTAAAGGTGCCACATTCATATTTTAAACGACTCCTGACTTTAAAATGATACTTTGACATTTTTTGGTTTTCTGACTTGCTCTGGATCTCAGGAACTTTGGAAGATTGATGCTCTTTGATTTCAGTTGCAGAAGCATCTAAAACAAATCTATATTTTTATCCCTGCACAGTTCTGTCAGAGCTGTTGGCAAAGTAACGCAAGAAAGCTAAAACTGTGTAAATATATCAGTGGCATCTATGTTTTGATTTATCACCCCAAAATCCTCCAGTTATTCATTTCAGTTTATTAATAAACTGTAACTATGGACAGGTTTTTACGAAAGGTGTAGATGTCAAAGAAATGTGTCCAGTTACTTTTCAGCTAATAAAATAACATTTTTGAATGTAAATATGCAAGTTTTAATTCTTTTCTCCAGGTTTAGTCCCTTTCACTATTTCTCTAGGTCTTTCTTTACCATTCATTGTGTCAAAATGACATTTGGTGGCAAAATTTGTGACTGTGGTATATGTTACTCACATCTCTCTTTCTCTCTGGTTTAGAGTGCCAGGCTGGAGATGTTGGCACCCTCTTGCTGGTGAACCCAGTTGGTCAGAATGAGCTCGACCACTCCGGTCTGCTCTCTGAGGCTGCCAAGGTTTTCGGCCTCCGCAGCAGACACCTCAAACTCTACCTGGACCAGGATCTTACCACTGGTAAGATTCTGTTCAAAGCAAAATTAACAATAACCATAAAACAAAACTCAACTATTTTAGGGAAACAAAGTCAACAATATTCGATGGTGACAGCAGCTGTTTTACGTGGAGTTAGCTATAGCAGCAGTTTCTTGGTGCATTTTCTAGATTGTAAATATTCCCCAGTAGAAGAGCAACACAACTTGTAATGCTCTTGCACAAAATACTGAAATGCATATCGTGCATTTTGTTTTTCTTAGCTCTAAAATATCTCAAACAGTTGAGCAGCAGAATGCTCAGTGCAGTGGGCACAGTCATTTTCAACAGCCTGTACTTTTAAACTTTAAGTTTTGCTCATATTCTGATTATGCTGCATTATTTTAGGCTGCAACAACTTTTTTGTCTGTGAGCTTAAACTTCACTTCCAAATTAAAAGAAATTTGGAAAAGCAAAAGAAAAGGACCTGCAGCCATGCAGGACCACAGAGTCTGAATTATGTCTAGTGGACTAAAGTTCTAACATCTTCTTCTGAATTATTAAAGTTAGTTGAATACATTTATTTAAAACATTATAGCAGGAGCTGCACATGTTTTACTAAGTAAAGATTGAAGGCAAGCACCTTTTTTATAGTCAACATTTACTTTACTTCAGTCACTAAATGTGACTTTTTAGACTTACTTGTCAGAGAAGCTCTACCCAACAGGTAGAGCTTCTCCTGTTGGGTAGACAGGAGAAGCTGAATGTTACATGGCGAAGCAAAGTGTGTTTTCATGATACTTGGAACATAATAGCCAACAAATTTAAGGCTTCCTTTCAACAAATGCTGATCATATTTTCCAAATGTATTGTGCAGCACTACTTGCTAATGCATGATCTAAAGCTATTTTTCAATTTGAGCTTTGGAAATTGTAAAGCGAGCTTTAGAAATTGTAAAGCGAGCTTTGGAAATTGTAAACCATTTTTAAGAGATGCATCATGTCTAGTTACATTGTCTTGAAAATAGGGCTGATTCTGTTTGTAAAGAGTTCACTTTTTTTTTTCTTTTCTTTTTATCTGGATTTTTATTTTTTTTTCTCATTTATTCAAACTTTGAATTCGGGTCATTTGCCAGAAGGAATGACTGAAATATTTTATTTGTAAATTCTTTTTTAGAATAAAGGGAATTTTCTTTTTTTATTAATATTGAAAATTAGATTTTGTATGGAAAAAAGATCTGAGATTTTATTTTTGACCTATATCACCAAATCCTACAAAAACAATAATGTTTCCAAGTATGAATGTAATATATGAATATTTGTTCTTTGTTTTTCAGAACTGCCGACTGAATCATCGGTAAAATCTCTCCACACCAAAACTCTGTATGTGAGAGTTTTTCCAACCACCGCTGAAGCATAGCTCAACCCAAGCCACTTAAGGAATATTTGTCTTTGAAGCAATCCCTTTAGCTGAGTTTTCTAACCCCCCCCCAATGATGCAAAAGAAGTAATTTATAGTTTAAAATGTGTAGATCCTTTTTTTATTGCTTTGAAAAACCTAATTCAAACGAGGTTTATCTGTCAAATTCACTCAACAGCTTAACTTCAAAAACACGTCCATGTTTTAAAAGATGTTTAAATTGAATGTGTTAAACGGCGTCCCATATATATGTGTTAATAAACCATTTGGGTGTAGATTTTTGTCCTTGACTACATCTTAGTAGACTCTGACATTCATCCGTCAGCTGAATGACTCACAGATGCTGGATCTGCTACTGGTGGGGTAACAGTTTACACGCTTCACTTGAGGATCAACCCACCACAACGTCTGCATGACTGTTCCTACTTACAGGGGAATAAACTCTGGATAGATCCTCTGGTGCTGACAGAAGCTGTCATCACCAACTCCAGACTGGAAACAGTTTGGAGCAAAGTGAGAAACTCTGAAATTAATGTCAAAGGTTCATTCATGGCACATTAGAATATTTTTTCCCCAGTAACTCATTTGAGGAAAGGTTCCAGGAAATGGTCTAACTCGATTAACTGTCACTGTTACCGATGGCTGATTTTCTTTATTATGGTAATGATGCAGGTTACTTTGCTTCATGGCTTATTTGCAGTGTGCTTAGTCCACAGTAATTATATTTTGGCACATAATTGCGAAAGGAATTTGGGCCATTGTGAATTTAACAGATAAACCTATTGTGCTCGTTACAGAGGGAGTTCTCAGACAATGGAGGATGTATTTAAAGGGTGAAATGGATTTTGGGGGCTGCTGTACTTCAAGGACACAAAGGGTTCTGTCATTTAAAGAAAAAGCAACGAATGGATAATGTAATATTTTAAGTGACAAGAAGAATAAATCAAAGGTGTCTAAGAATCTACATGTTCTTTTCTTTCTGTTCTCAGACTTCCTAATGGCAGAGGGAGACAATGTGTGTAGGACTCTGCAGTCTGACTTCCTTGCAGTATTATAAAAATGGGCCTCACTTTTATTATTTAGGCTGAGATGTTTTGACCGACTTTGATTTAGTTTAGCAGCAAGGTCAGAGAACAAATACAATAAAGTAGATTATAGAAGCTCACAGCAGTACAGAAAAATATGAATATGAGATTTGGGGAAGTACTTTGCTTTCTTGACTTGAATTAAATGGGAAAATTCTCACATTTATTCCTCAGTAATGGAACTACAGATTGCAACCACATTGCTTAAAGTGAAGATTACTGCTAACCTTGTGCTTTATAAAGATACTAAGGCTTTCCAACCATCACAGCATATCTAATGTTAACATTTGTAAGACAACTTCTTAGAGTAGCAAGTTAAAAATGTTCTTTTCATTTTTTTGTATTTTGTTCAGATTTTTTTTAACATACCAGGGGTGCCCAAATCCAGCCATCAAGTTCTGCTGACCTGCAACTTTCAGTTGCATCTCTTTTCCAACACCTGAATTAAGGGACTGAATTACCTCATCAGCATAGCATTCAGCTGTGCAGAGGCATGGTAGCAAGCCGTTCCTTTCATTCAGGTAGTTGGAGAAGAGGATGCATCTAAAAATTGTAAGATAGCCCTTGACTGGATCATCCCTGCAGTAGACAAATACAGAGTAGTGCACAATTAGGAATGGAAGGCAAATAATACATGGTTTAACATTCTACCCCCACAGAATCTGAAAAGTTTGCCTGATTCAATATTTTGTGAAACTGTTTTTTCAGTGTATCTCTCTATCCTCGTTACAGATCTAGAGGATGACATTTTTGCCCAGTTTTCCTCCACCCTCGTCTCAAATCTTTCAACAACTCAGTCCATCTTCCCTGCACTTAAGAAGATGCATACCTATGGCATGACGCTGCCACTACCATGTATCACAATATGAAATGTAAATGTGCTTAAGGCTTCCTTTCAACAGTCATTTACATGAGGCTAGTATTGAACCAAACAATTGTGCAACATATTTTCACTGGTTTAGACGAACCACCCTTTGCACCAACCATTGAATCTATTGTAATTTTCCTAGTAAAATTTTACATTTAATATTCAATTAAAACTTTAGAAAGCTGTATAGCCTTTCTGTGTGGAAAGGTAATTTTGATGTATACTTGTTCCACTAGGTCATCCTGCAGGTTCTGTTTGCTACCCTAACTTTTTTCTGTAGCTCACTTTCACCTTTTCAAAAAGAGGGGTTTTAATTTCAGACATCATTATGTTCTACTAAATGGTTCTGCAAAAAAATATAAAAAATACATGACAAGTAATTAAAAAAAAAAGAAAAGAAATACTTTGATATCCATATTTGGATAGACCAGTGTCTTACTGGTGTTTTGTATATGTAGAGATGCAGCCTCTTTGATTTTGATTAACAGAGAAGAGGTTGAGGTAACTGCTGAGACCACTGCTGCTTGTAATTATCTGTGCAATGGCTGACTACAAATTGATAATTAATTTACATCCAAATTAAAACTCAGTACAGTATTAATCTTCTATTCTTCTAAATCTCATAGCCAGTCATCTCCTGCAGCCTGCATCACCACCAGCATTGTATCATAAACTCATTCAGTTCATGATGTATCACAGCATTCAGTTTGACAGCAGAAACATGCATTTTGTGTTTGCCTTCTCTTTCTGACCCTTTAGTACAATCAGCATCCCTTAAGCATTCCTTTACTAAACTTCAGTGAACAGTGACTGCCAAAAAACAAAATTTAGCTGTAGCTCATAAAAGCAGCTGTGTTTTCTTAAAGATGTAGGCCAGTAAGGCATGTTTGCGGCTAATCTGTGTTGAAGAAATATGTGCTGCGTAATGGAAAACTAAATCAATTTTCAACTCCCTGCATGTTGCCTACTACAATATGACAGCTGAAAATGTACCCTAAAATAGGTGGATAAGCGGATCAACGTAGATGTATAGCAGTAGTAATTTCAGATGCAAATAGTGTGAGCTCAGGGGTTAATAAAAGAATGCAAAACTTATTTAAGCTACAAGCAACAGGCTTGCTGGATCATTGAAAACGGGAAAAAAACAACAGAAAAACTAATGGGTTAAACCCAGTCAACATCTTAATATTTTTTGGCTTGTATTCTATGGTTTAAACAGACTTCCTATGTTGATTTCTGGTACATTAAACCTGTTTCTTTCCTAAATGTTATGACGCCTGGACATTTTTATGATTTTTATATGTGCATGTTGGAACAGCTGATTGTGGCGCATTCAGCCATCAGGAAATTAAACCCAGTATAAGTAAGTTGTGCTGAGCTTCACAAGTCCCTCCATAAAATGTTGGTGGATTCTGATAGATGTCACACAAAGAAAAAGTATATTTGAGCTGTTGCCTTAAAATACGATCACTTGTTCTTCCATTTAACTCAAATGTTGCCTATCAGAAACTTACAAAACATTATGCCCTCATCTGAATTTTCTAAAATTATTAAAAGTTATAGTAATCTTACGTAAACTTAATTTATTGAAAGTAATGCAAATTTGCTTAAAAATCTCGTAATTTAACAAAACGTATTTTGGTTTTTCTAATTGACCTAAAACAGAAGTTTAGTGTGACTTAATAATTAAATTTTTCTAAAAATAAAATGATTTTTTTCCACACATTTTGTTTTTATAAAATGTATGAATATCTGAAGTTTATTTTATAAACTTCATATATAAACCAGTTATTTCTGAAGTTATTTTTATTATTGGAGTCAATTCTGCACTTTTCAGCAAAGATATTGACCTTGGAGACATAACAAAAGTGAGAGTTATGTATCTTGCTGTTGATTTTCTGTTTGAACTCTTTAGTCGTTGGGAGGCTGACTTTAATGGATCAAGTTGACAATTTAAATAATTCATGATGTGCTTCAGCACAGGAATATATTATTTATGAAATAACTGTATGCACTTTTGAAAATGAAATCATTTAATTGAGGCACATTTAATTCTTTACTAATTCTTTATTAACACTGAAGTAATGACACTTAAATTTAATAAGTTTAATGTAATTTGCCATTCTTCACTCTCCATATTATGCAGGGACACTTACAGCTGGTGAAGTGCCATATTCACTTTGTTCCTCCAAATCCAGGTCAATAAGCGATAAATAAAATGTTTTCATATAATATTTAGCATTGCAAAATTAATTTGTCTTCTCTAACATGTGATAACTGTTAGGTGCATATTATGTCTATGGTTAGGTGTAGGTCGTTTCAACAAATTCCGACCTGCTCCACTGTTGGCAGCCATCTTTAAAAATGTGAGCCACCTGTGAAGTAATTTGTGTCTTTGGATTGTCGGATAGCGCTGTCGGTGTAGTCAGAACACTGGGCAGCTTTTGAGGAATATTTTCAAGCTGTGCTCCTCAAAAGTCAGGTCAATTTCTAAACAAAAGTGCCATGTTTGTTCATTGAACGCGGCGGAATAATTTTGTTAGCTAAATCAAGTTGGAGGCGGCAGGGTTTATAAAAGAAAGCAAATGTCATATTAAGTAAATAAGAACGAACGACTATTAATTTTTGGAAGTTAGTAGTTGGGATTCAATTTCGGAAAGAACAGAAAACTATGAACGGCTGACGGCCAGTTGCCGCAAACGACCCAAATTCACTCCATAAAGGCCAAAGCGGTGTAAAAACTGGTAAGGAATCAAACGTTTTCGCATGGCATTAACGCTATTAAATTGGTCTTGTTTAAAACGACCAAATCCGCTAGGAATTATTAAATAAACAGCACGGTAAAGGCGAATAGCACGTCCGAACCGCTATTGTTTGACCGCTTAGTGTACTTAGTTTAAAATGTTGTTCAAATAACTTCTTAGAAGGGTGTTTCACAACAGTTGACGTCGCTGTGATCGTTGTGACGACATCTGGCAGCCATTTTTAAGAGGGACACACATGGCTTTGGACAGGTTACAAAAACCACTATCAGAATAATTTTACTCTATGTCCAGGTCAGTCTCAAAATTACAATAAATTAACTGATAAGTAAAAACATTTTGCAGAGCATTTCACATAGCGAAAAGAATGTCTTTCCTAAAACCTGACTTAATCAGCTAAATGCAGCAATGTTGAAAAATCAAACAGCCATAAATAAAGGAAAAACATATTGACAGTCCATATCTGCTCAAACTTAAGTATTTATGTATTCATTTATAGATGTGCATATATTTCGTGTCTTTAAACTACTAGTCAACTGTGCCAGTCATTTGAGGTTTTGAGCTTTTTCTCATAAGATTTTAGGAATGTTCTGAGTTTTTTTTTTTTCTCGGTTAAACTTAGTAAAGACATAGCGCACATGGTCCAGTAAGTTTTTCAAATAGGCTTTAATGATACTGTGCTCGTCTTCCTCATAGACGTAGAGAACATCTGTGCATTAAAAGGAGCTGCAAAGTGGACAGGCAGCTCGGCAACGCGCGTCGTGACTTCACAGGGGAGCTCCAATTCAGCGCTCCGTCTCGATTTCCGTTACGATTCATCCCCTGATCCTCCAAATGCATTCATCATGATCCACCTGCTTCTCTTCCGCTTCCCACAACAGAAAGGTATGAAACGCTTAAGATTTGCCGATCGTCTCTCAAATATAAATGCTCCTTTTTTGCATATCCGTGGCGGGGTTGGTGAGAGAGCTTGGACATATTTGGAGATATCCAGAGATTGGTAGTGAGATGCGGGAGTGACACGCTGTTGCTACCCTATCCGTCTGCTATGGTTGCCACAGATACGTGTAATTTTCTGCAGGTATGCAGTGGAGCAGAGGACATGAATTCGACTGTATTAGTTTCCCATTTACACACACGTTTTGTGTAGACCTGACCTTATTCTTGACCTTGTATTCAAAAAGAAGATAAAATTGACTTAAATTATAGAGAAAACAAATAAGGATCTCATTATCTTATGAATGCTGGTCAAATAAATCATTACTAAAAGGGAGATGAGTTGCTCTCCTCCTCACAGTTAATCAATAATAAGGGGAAAAACTATATATTTATATAAGTGTGGCATAAATTGAGGAAATATGGATTTTCAAAATAGTTTGAAATTCATATTGCAACACATTTCTTTACAGATGCTCCTTGTGGAAAATATTCTTAAGTTTCTCTAGAAACGTTAGGGGGAAGCTTACTTTAATTATGCATTATTTTTTGTTTAATCAGATTGCTTAGGATGTGGCTTGGAGTTGTTCTGGTCATACCTACAGTATGTATGCTATGTTTTTTCTAGTCACTTCTGATTAAATATCTCCTCCTTATTCAGTTAATTTTGGTGTGCCCCCAGGTTGTGTTTGGGGGCTTATGTTAGTTCTATTGTATCTACTTCCCCTGAGGCCTATTCTGTTGAGCTATAACGAAAGACTGTCAATGTTAAGGGTTTAACAGATGCGATCAATCTGAAAAATGTAGTTCATTACTACATAGTATAGATTAATCAAATTACTTTTTTGACGTAGAATCCTTTCCCACACAGGGTTACTTGGTTCACAGCAGCACGTTATGGACTCAACACACAAGGAACACTGATCGACAGCGAAAGGTGAAAGTTTTCCATTAGGGATCTGCTAATCCAAGAACAACTCTTAAATAGAAATAATTTGTAATGCCTTATATTTTGGTTACCAAGTTACTTGGTTACTTAGGCGAGTAACTATGACTCGCCTAAGTAGACAAATGCCTCGTTATCTAATTAGTGACGCACATGAATGGATGAACGAGATTCCCACTGTCCCTAACTCCCATCCAGCGAAACCACAGCCAAGGGAATGGGCTTGGCAGAATCAGAGGGGAACGAAGACCTTGTCGAGCTTGATTCCTTGAGGGTTATATTTTCCATTATTATGTTCGAGGTTACAATAAGGCAAACAAAAACTTGTTTAACCTTAAGTCTCACATAGTAAGCATAATTTCTGTCAGTAAATGTTGCAAGTGTCATGTGCCAGGTTTATAACACTAAGAACTGAAAACAACTGGTAACCAATCATTTTATTCAGGTAAACACCAGGGAAACCTAATTACCTTAGGATTGTCGTATAAAATAGTTAATGCAATTGTGTTTTCTAATGAGCAATTCAGAACCGTTAATTACCAGTACACCCTTAATGCTTCCTCTGTCATTCTCATATCGTGGCAGTGTCTGAGTTAATTTCACATGACCAATTCTCACTGCAACAATCAGAAGCAACACCACATGGATTATGCTCCCTACAGATTCCCTTGCCAGATGGATGAAAAATCATGCAGTAATTGCTTCTTGTGTGCTTTCTCTTTCTTGTTTTATTTCACTCAGCTGCTTGAATAAAAGCATCATAGGTCTATGGTAGCATAATTATAAAGAAAATAACCGCTATCGCTGTCTAAGCCTATTTTTAAATCTTTTTAATTTGATCTGATCTAAATTTTCATGAAAATGGAAAAATAGAATATAAGACTGTAATAAAAGTTTCTTTTATGAAAACTCTCAGGTCGTACCAGTTTATGTCCGCTATATTGTTTACATCCACACCTGCTGTGATAACTTTAAACATGTAGACTATTTTTTAACATATTTGACATTCCCCTGCTGCCTTTAGCAATGCTGTGTTAACTCTGTTAATTTGTGATTTCTACTGAAAGTGGACTCTTTACACTTGTCGGATAAACGCACATTAATGGGCTTACAGTGAGCTGTTTGTATTTGGAGTATCCAGGTCAAACCTTGCTCTCAACAAAACCCTTGGTAGAACCAAAGGAGCTCTGAACATTATATTTTAGAGGAATTATATCCGGCAGTAATGTAAGTGACAAACCTTTTTGTTTTGTTTTGTACTTTCCTATGAATGTTTATTTAATGAATGTTATCTTTTGTATGTTGGTTGGATTTACTTTCATAGCTTTAGGCTTAAAATTCCTGCCATGTATGAGACACAGCAGGTACTTAGTTCTCTCCTGCTGGCATGCTGTTTTTACCTTTTCTAAGAATGTGTTGTTTTTCTTTTGGGTGTCAGAAGAGTGGGAGTTTTTGTAAGGTTTCATAGTGGAAAGGGCTGTCATGTTTTTGACAGTGAGCGCTTTCTGTTTTGTGACACAAACAAATGTAATTATGCCAATCTTTACATAGTGTTTGTGCCTGTAATTTTTCTTAAAAATGATTATCAACTAAAATGTTTGAATTTGAATAAATGATCAATCAAAGCTAAAATAGATCAAAATAATTTCTTTATAGCTGTAATGGAAAGACAGTCACTGGTTTATTTTGAGAAGGAGTGTGATTGACTCATGTTTGTTTTGTTTAGAGTAATTAATGATTTCTGTGGGAGTACATTTTCCTTCCTAGGACAGTTGCGCTTAAGAAAACTTTTAAAGGTTAGCATATAACGGAATATGAATGCTACTAATTAGCATCTAGATGCCTGTATCATCAAATAGTAATTCATAGACATAGAACAAGTTTGAAGGGAAATATGTTTATGCAGTAGGAAGCCACTTATACTATTAAACTCTTTTATATTGTGTTTGATATCACACAAAACCCTACAAGGATTTAGAAGCCAAAAATGCAGCTTTTGTGATCTAAATTCGCAGTATGCTGGCTCTACACTTCCTGCTCACACCAGTCTCTTTGAACTTCCACACACAGTTTAATACAGCACTATTGTGACTCTTTAGCAAATCACTGACCTAACTATTACCATGTAGATTATTATTACCTACAGAAATTTGTCAATGCCACCAAAAGGCTTAGATTTTCATCTCCTAGATAATACCCATATTCATCTTCAGGCTAAAGGTATTTTAAAGACAGATCCAAAACAGACAAAAAGGTCATGACCAACCAGCTTCACATTTCAAATACTACACAAAATGATACAACAGATGATAGTAGAGAAAGTCTAGATAATTCATAAATAGATTTTAGAATGGTGATATGACCTTGGAAAGCATTTATACTCTAAACTAAATCTAATTAGTAATGGAAATATTTGGATTAAATTGTAGCTGCCTCAAAGATTGTGTCTTGAATTATCTCTGATTGCAATTACTTAATTTATTAAGCATCTTTAAATTCTGTTATCTGTATTATTTTAATTGCAAGCTAATAATTTTCTTCTAAAAGGTTTTCCTACAAAGGTGCTATGGGTGAACTATTAAGAAAAATAAGGAGGATAAGGGGGCAATTAGTTATAAAGTGCCAGATAAAAATGTAAGAATAAAACATTTCAATAGGGCACTAGATCTCCTGAAGGCAACATGTTTCTGCCTTATTTCCATTGCTCATTTCTGCATAAATAATGAAGTAAGTATTTTGCTATTTGGCTACAGGGATTCAATCATATGTCAAAGATTCCCATTTTCTATATGCATGGGTTTACGCATCTTTCCAAGCTATCTTAATGGTCACAGTCTTTTGTAGATTTTTGATGGCGATGTTGAGCTATATATGAATTATTATTATAGTATCTATTCTATATGTCAGAATAGACCTACATGTCTATTCTGACATATGAGTGTTATGCTTTGAAAGCCATAGAGAAGAAGTGTGTGTTTTTGTTTCTTTATTGAAAGAGTCAAACTGATGTGCCTCATTTCACTGTGGGAGGAAACAGTTTGAGGACATTGTGGCAGGCTGGAGTAGGCATCTAAGTATAGTTTTGTATGTGTGCTAATGTTTACTTATGTTGTGTGGTTGCTTGTGTGTGTGTTTGTAGATTTTGGGGGTATTGTCTATTTACAGCTCAGCCTGTGGGAGATGTCCAAGTCCAACAGAAAGGGCAGGGGGGGCATGGGAAGACCTCCATTCTGTCTCATGTGTCATCCTATTCTGTTAAGACTTTAAGCACTGTGTGTCTGTGCATGTTGTGTATTCGTTAGTGCACACATGCTGTGTTGTGTCAAGGTTTTTAAGAATAGTCTCGGTGCAGAAGTAAAATAATACGAGACTCATGAGTGCGTAGGCACACTTAGATCTGGGGAATTTGTTTAACAAGACTTAAATTTTCCTTGTAGTTCCTGCTTGTTTACAAGGCCAAATACTTTCTCTTCACCTCATGGTGACTCATGGTTGTCAGGGACGGCAAAGGAAAAGAGAAGAAATGGGCTAAGACGCAAACTTTAATTCTCTTTTTTACTTTTACTGAAGAATAACTGAGAAAGTGTGAAAGTGCGCTGCCATGGGTGCTAAGGAATGTCGGTGTGGAAAAAGTATTTGCCCCCCCAACAGATTTTTCTGTTCTTCCTGACAATCTTTATTTATTAAAGCAAAAATCTCCAAACCAGAGGTCGCGCTAGACTTTTTTGTTCTCCATCATTTTGACCGACAGCATTTAAAAAAAATCGGTCATGTTCTATTTGTACCCGTCAAATTACAAACTTATTAACATATGCTATTTAGCCGCATTTTTGTGTTAGTTTAATTTAGTTAATATTCACCTAGTTGAACCGTGAATCCAGATCTCATCACACATAAAGCAGATGAACGCAGCTATGGTAACTTTTTTTCCATGACAAAAACCACTGACTATGCCCCAACAACTTACAAATTAAATTAAATGGCTCCACTTCAATTACCAGCACTTCACCTGCTGGGGTCTGAACGCACAGCCTCACAAATTCCTCCTGGCCGCATTTGCAGAGAAATCTGCGCTTGTTGATCGGTCAGTTGAATCAATGGAACTTTTTTTAATTTATTTTTTTACCCTGTGCGCCGTGCGCGGTCCGGGCGTTCGCTTTTACGAGGATTTTGTTTTTTACGTGGTTTCTCCTCCCCGAAACGGACGGATGCTACGTCTGCCGCGCTTCTGAGCGCCGCTCTTGTTCTGGGTGTAGGAACGTAATGTCTTCCAGCTCCATTTGTTAAAACCGCAGGATGAGTTAAGTTTAATTCTTCAATGCATCCACATTGGTTGGGAAGCGTACTGTGCATGTTACGGTCTAATCAATTTCTGCACCTTTATTTATTTCCTCAAGATAAACTCCCGGCTCCTCTGTTTAGGCTATAAATGCATTAACACAACATTGCATTCTCTTTAGTTTTCTCTGTTCTGTATGTAATGGAGACTGGAATTAAAAGCGCCATTTCTACAATGCGCTTCCTAACCCAGACGCTCCAAAGCGTCCGGTCCATAACCCTTCAACACGTTGTCAGCTCCCCGTCAGAAAGATGCATTTAGTTCAGTGTCCATGAGATGGTATTCAGAAAGGATTTTTTAATTGATTGATTTTAGTTGCATCTGCAATGAAATCTTTGCTTAAAGTCTATAATGTCTGCCCATGTGCACCAATCGGGTGTTAATTATAACCTGTCAAGTGACCGACTGGCTTCAAATTTTCCGGTCTTTTAAAAAGAATAACTGGTAATTTTTTTTTTTTTAAACTAAAGTCAAATAGTTATGTAAAGCACACCACACACAATTTGAGCCACCACTTATCGGTGGCTCAAATGGGGGATTTGTAGTAGCCTAGTCATAGTCAAGACTCAAATATGATTGCGATGCAGTGACTTAGGCTTAACAAGGCTGTTATGCATGAAAACAGTCAATTGTGGCTGGATTAAAACAACTCTGCAAATATTATCTGAAATATTATTTCATGGCAAAAATATGTATGTAGCGACTAATTGGTTCACATTGCTTTTCCCTTAAAAACTAAATTATCATTTGGAAACTGCATTTACCCAAGTTTTCATGTGATATTAAATTTAGTAGAGGATGATTTCTCCGATCACTGTTCCTTACAGTCCAGAGATCCATGGTTTAAATCTTGACTGCTTGCTGTTGTTTGTGGATTTTGCTGTGCCGTTTTTATTGAGCAAGTACAGTTTAGTATTGTTTTCGAGTAATGACTGTCTGAGACTTTGCATCAATTTTTTTGTGTGTGTTTTCATCAACAGTCAAAATATTTCACGAAATGTCTTGCGGATCATAAGACTTTTTTAGGAGTGTTTTTATTCTGCTTTTATTGAGAAGGGGTTTTGGCCTTGGGATTCTCCCATAGCCGCCAATTTTGGTGGGTCTCTTTATTTTTTACACCTCTCAGATAATTTGTCTGATGGAATAGGTCCATCAGGCCGGCTGCGCCTCAGAAGGTTTACCACTGTTTTCTACATCTTAAGCATTTATATACTGCTGAGGTTCACTGGAGTCCCAAAGCTTCAAAAATCTCTAGCCTGACTGATATTATTGATTTTGTCACCCATCTTTTCTGGGACATGATGTATTGCTTTTTAAACTTCATATTGTCAGACAGGCTCTGTTTATTGATATATTGAGTCTACAGGTGTGTCAATAACTAGACCTGAATGTGTCCCATGAATTTGATCTCACTTTAAAAAAAAAATATGGTCATTCAATTGATTCATGATTTGAGAAGGATTAGTGTTTCACTCAGGGCCAAGTCAGTGTATGGACATCCCTATAAATGACATTATCATTTGAAAACTGCCTTTTCTATTTACTCATGTTATCACTGTTTGATATTTGTTTAGTATGTGTAACAAAATGCAAAATGTAATCTGAAAGGACTTTATTTATTGATGGCTTTGTTCCAGTGACTCAGTATTAATCATTTTCAGTATTTATCCACTTAAAGAGTCTTTGATCCAATGTCGTGTACAAGAACCTGATTTGCTTTGTGAGAAAAATAATCCTGAATGTTAAATTCCATTTTTTTGTTCTATTTTTTATCATTATTATTATTTTTTGTATTTGTTAGATTTTTTTTTTACATAGGTCCTGGTTATAATTACAAGTGAGTCTTAAATGCACAACACCCACTGTCTTCCTCCCTGCTCCCCTCTCTCTCTTCCTTCATCTCTCCTACTCTGCAGCCCTCCCTCCGTCCTTTCATTTGATTTCAAGACAGAGCTCAAATCTATTTTGTACTTTAATGGGCTGTACAACTTTTTAGCCTTTCAGAATGAGTTTGTTTATAGCAATTACAATGCCCATGCCAAGTGGAAAAACCTGGTTCAGCCTGCTATGCACGTCTGCTGCAAACTCCCTTGATTATATTTAGTGTTGGACAGATAAACGTTCTGCTACAACTGCCATCAGCACCAAAAGGGATACTTTGGAAAATCACAAGTGCCACTAACTTATTTTTCTTCGTTTTCTCCTTCACTGTAAGTAAATCATTTTAAAATACTGCTGTTGCTTTTCAATTTTGATGATGGATTTTGCCATTGTAGGGAGAATAAAAAGGAAAGACTTCACTTGAGACCAATTTACTTTGCTTTTGAGATGTTAAAGTTGAATTTATAGCTCAGCGTATGCCAGTGAAACAGGCTTAGAAGTCTGCACTCACCACAAAAAGACACTACTCGGAGATAAAAGGAGTGGTTGATTTGGTGAATGTGTGTTTTCTTCTGCTGTTGCGCTGAAAACAGAATGTCCCCTAAGAGTATATGGGACAGTACATGTGGAACAATCTTTGGAACCCCTTTTCTTTGTGTGACAATTTGTTTTAAGTTGAAAAACAAATGTCAACACAATTCATTTGCTCTTTTTCCAGGTTGGAATTCAGTGGCACTTTTGCCTTTAAGTATTCTTGAAAAAAGAAAAGAAAAAAAAAACATTGTAACTTCTTTAAGCAGAAAAATGTTGAAATTAGGAACATATATTTTTTGTGGAATAACATTCCAAATATTCCTTAGTTAAGTGTGAGGATGAGTAAAGGTTTGGACAAAAATTAAAATGACAGTGTTCCTCGATTGAAAATCATCACATGGTTTAGTAGTAGAAATAATTATTTTAATGGCATCAAGCCTCTTGACACAGTTTATTTGAACTGACTGGACACACAAATAGTTTGTATTGAAATACCTTCATTTCGTGGATGGATGTTATTTGGATGGTGGTGTGAGTCTACACATTCTTACTTGTTGTACTGTGACCTTTAAGGATGAATCATGGATTTTGTATATAAATTTAGCAGTTCAGTGAAATCGTGCAGTTTGACACAAAAATGTTTCTGATCCTGCTTAAATTTCCTGCTAGTTGCTGAAAGTGAAAATTGCATAAGACATCAGGAGGTTCTGAGTGCAACACTGAGTACTTCTTGGAGAAAGTGGGTGGAGGGTCGAGAGTGGGTGAAGTATGGGGTCTTGGAGTAAAGGAGCACTGCTACCAACTTGTGGACTGACAGGCAAGTTTTTTGACACCACTTATTTGCAGTGAAGTTGGTTTATATGGGTTGACTTCACAATGAGTAGGTAAATGTCCCTTATTGCTGGTGAAAACAGTCCCTGATTGAGCTTTCTCTCCCTCTCGTGAATTTTCTTTACCTTTTTCTCTCAATTCCCTTTTTAACATCAAGTTCTCCTCATCTCAGAATTCTTTTACTTTGTCCTTCCTGAGCTAAAAGTTCTATCAGCTTGAAAATAGATGTGAACATTGTGTAAATATGATTATGTATTGTGGCAAAAAAAAGTCACAAACAATGTGTTTTTTCTTGAACATAGCTGCTTGATTTAATTTAATTTTATTACATTTTTAGATTACGTTTGATATGTTGTGATTTCTGATGTGCAGGGGACATGTTCTGTGTTTTAATGTTAGCTAGAATGCTAACAACAAATTTGCCCTGCATGTTGTTCTTCAGTTCTGATAAGGATATAAGACAGAAATATCTTTCTGTATCCAGTGACAGGAAACCATTAAAAACTGGACCTACAATAGTTCTTTTAAGGTACAGTTAAAGCAACGTCTTGATCCCTGCATCACTACAAAGTGAATAGTGGAAAAACCCAGCTTGCCACTTTCTTACACAAGTTTGAAGTAGTGAACGGAAAAATCCCTTATTGGTTAGTGGAAATAGCCCCTGAGAGGAAATAACTTGACAATGCTAATGCCGAGTTCAGCTACAAGTGTACCTCAACCATTAAAGTGCCAGGGGAGAGATACAATCAATGAACCCATGCACTCAGTGCACCACTGCTGGACAGCCTAGTGAGGAGCTACCTAAGTGCTGGTGCTCACACAGAGCTACTGCATATGCAGTGACATTAAAAGTTCAGCATTATTTTTGTTCATATGTTTTACTTCATTTGGACAAAACAGAAATCATTAACATGATGTGAATACAACATTGACATTTAAATGGCAATTATTTGATGAACAAAAAAAAACTAAGACAAAATGCATAAGCTGGGTGCAGAAAAAGAAAATCTGCGTTGCTTCCATAGCATTTAGGATTGTAAATAGCAGCCAATTGGTGCTAATCAAATGCACTTAGTTATGTGTTGTGTGTTCTTCAGTAGCATTCACATTTTTGAGACTAAACAACTCAATTTTTTGTATATTTTTTCTTTTTAGTGGGGGAAAACTTGGGTACTTTTTGTGTTTGACAGAAAAGATCTGCAAGATTTACACTCCTAGACAAGAACTTTGTAACTATGTGGGCACCGGTGTGGTTCAGGTGTCACACACACACGCACATGCACACACACACACACACACACACACACACACACACAAACACACACACACACACACACACACACACACACACACACACACACACACACACACACACACACACACACACACAGGCTGTGATTGGAGGACCCTAATATTCATAATGTGTGCTATTCCCTGCACACACATACTACGGATATTGCAAATTTTTTCTCTTGTGTTTGTGTGATCTGTCGGTATTCATCCAAATAAATTTACTTTCAAGGAACATTGGGTGAAAAAGAGTGTTTGTGGGATGTAAACATTATTCTTTATTCACAACAATATATGTTCTCTCATCAGTCTGAATTGTGAACCCGTTATATCGCTAGTATGACTCAGCCTTTACAGTTGAATCCTGCCCTGTTCAATGCATCAACTATAAACTTGTTTTTGCAGTTACTCATGCATAAAAAAATCCTATTTGAAATAAATAAACAAGCGATGGTTACCCTGGTGGGAGCTGCAAATAAAGTCTGGCGGCCCACCATGGTTATAATACACTGGCAGAAACCTTTCTGAAAAATATAGATTTGAATTCATTTTCTTATGTCGTCTAACAGTTTCTGCCAGTTTTTATTGTTTTTTAGTGATTGCAGGTACAGTTAGAACGTAGGTTCCACTGATGGGATGGTACAAGGTTGGACTGGTGAAGAAAAAGCTCAAGATCTGTTTCCAAAACAAAATTTTGGTTTAAACTGCAGAAAACATCTTATCAATAAGAGGCCTTGACATTTAATAAGCGCTTTTTCAGAACCCTTTCTAAATACCTAAATATCAAAGTTGCTAGCAACTCCAATTAAGTGTGTCAGATATCATAAACAGTAGTAAATAAATACCACAGTAGAACACCTAAAACTACTTTCCTATTTCTTTGAAGATGTCATCTTTAATCTATCAAAGTCTGCTTTGAGACCCATCTTTTCCCACTCAAGCCATTAATCAACTGAAACTCTTTTGTCTTGTTTTACAACAGGCAGCAATCCAAGTAAGTCCACATTAATCAAATTTATGGTTGAAGCAAAAGGCTGTTCAAAACTAGGAAACTTATAAAACAGTAAGGAAATGATTGATTTGTTTTCAAAAGGCAGATCCTTAGAACTATACTTTTCTCATTTCTCAATGCGCTTCGCAATTTCACACAGCAATGTAAAAGGTAATGTGGATTTTAGTTTTTGAATTGGCAAATCAAATGTGATTTAAAGGGTTTCTTCATTCTCTAAATGAGATGGATGTAGAGATGGAATGATCGAACACCTCAATTGTCTAAATGTGTTGACTGTTCAGCTTTAGTGTTCAGAGACAGTTTCTGTGCAGGATAGAGAGAAAAACAAACAGTACAGTTCCTGCTGTATACTGTTACCTTCACCTTCACCCCCTGCATGTCTGCTGAGATATGCAGCGGGTGAAGGTGATGTGCTATGGTCCCAAAATAGAAAATTAATTTGGGACCCTTGAACGTGTTAATACCAAACTAGTCTGGAGGAGTAAAGTATTTTCCTGAAAACCTGCTAGGAATAGACCTAATGAATTAAAAATAAAAATTTTCTTAAGGACAGTGTTATGTAAAATTAACCATTTTGAATTTTACATCATGTTATGTTATTCCTGGAGTGTTGCTTTGATTCTTTCACCAATGTTTGAGAGATCCTTTAACCTCCCCTGGCTGACATTCTGGGTGTGGAAACATGTAGTCACATCGAACGCAGCCTTTTACTCCAAGCGCCTCCTTGGCCATGTTTACTTCATGCTATGATTTCATCCCAGCAGTAACGTTGTGCTACTCTGGTGTAAGTATTATTACTTGAACATGTAATAATAATTGACACAATATCAGGAAAATATGTAATTGAGTAATAATCCTTAAAATAGTCAATGAAATTAACACATTTTTTCTGTACTATAAAATCTCCTCACCACTGTGTGCAAGATTTTGTACCTCTGCCTCTAATAAATACACATCAGGTGTGGGCCTTAAAAGCAATTATTTCCCCCAACTGGATAAATATAGTTTGAACTAATGTATGGTTGGGAATGGTTGACGTGAAATAAAAGACCACATTTTGGATCTGAGATGCCCTTTATGATAGCGATTGTCCACATATTAATATTGTGACGATGGCAGAGATTTGATGTATTTTTCAATTTAAAAATATGTATTTGGTGTATTTTCCCTCCTGCCACAGTAATGACACAAATCTGTTAGTCTTTTCAGTCTCAAACAACTTTTAAAAGCTTTGAAATAATGGCTGCAGATGGTGTTGGGGTGGTAGCAAGAGGGAGGCCTTTTGAAAACACTGTTTTTGGAAGTTCAGCTGATTCAGTACAGTACTGTTTTGTGTGTGCAGCCAAAGGCCTTTTAGAGAACCTGAGTCCATATTCCCACATGTCTCCTGCAATTAATTGGAACCTGACATGTTTTGAATATTGAACCTGAATTCATTGTGCAGGACTCCTGTGGACGTTTTCTTCTCCAGCAAAGAAAATTTTATATTGACATTAAAACAAATCAATATGAGGATATTTTTATAATTTTTTCTTCTGAGTATGGTTCATGCTTTAATTTGCTTCTAAATTTAGTCATGTCTAAATCTAGAGAGGATTTATGGAATGGGACATGTTCAGTGCATCATTGTGACATCATATTACCTCAAAATGCCAACCTGTTGTGGTTACCTTGTGCTTTCCTGCACCTTTATTCCACGGTTCAAATGACAGATGGCATCCTTACTAAAACATAAGGAAATCAAAATATGTCCATTTCTGTGCATTATGAGTGGTCAACATGGACAAAGTTTTATCATGCTAGAGTCTATGTCGCTATTATAATGTTAAAACATTTGGCTTTTTATTTTGATGCCTTGAAGTAGTTTTTATTTCACTTTTAAGTTATGTTTGATATGTAAAATATTTTTTTACCACAAGTGAAGATTACGTAGTTACTTGAAATTGTTATAAAATGGCACTATACCAAAGGAAAATTCAAAATTACAATAAATAAAGGCTTGAAATATTCAACACTATATTTGTTGCTCATTTTGCTTTCTGACATGAGCAACAACATATTTAACTTTAAGATGTACCTGTTTGCATTTCTAAGAATTCCTCAGACTTTAGTGTCACTTTTATCAAGTGCCATGTTGCTGTATCACCAGCTTCATCAAAGCTTAAGTCTCGTAAACCACCCTCTTCTTTTTAGTCCTTTTTTGCCATTTTTTCCTCTTCCTTATTCCAATCTTTCTTCTCTTTTCCTTGTCCTTTTACTCTCATCAGCCTGTCTTCTAATGTCCCCTTCCACCTCCCTCCCTGTTACTTCCTTTTCTCCATCTTCCTTCATTTTGCTGCAGTGCATCACTGGCAAGCACATTAACATCTCATCTCCATTACCCAGCAATACCCTGGTTTCTATCCTCTCTTTTTTTAACGTTTTATTGCTATTTATATCATCCATTCCTATATTCTGTTTTCAACAACATCACACTTTTTTATACTTTCCTTGCTTACTTTACATATAAGTTCCCAACATCTCTTTTGAAGGGTTATTTTTTTCTGTGACTGTGATCATCGTCATTTAATGGGTCCTCTCTTCTTTCTTCTCTCCTTTCCTTTTCTCTCCTCTCTTCTGTGACAAGCTGTACTGTGGCGTTTCAGGAGTGGATGCCCTTGATCTGACCGTGAGGGAGATGGGCTAAAACTCTGCAGTAGCAAGCCAGTGAGCTCTAACAAGTTTCTGTATCTGTGGCGTTTTGTGTGAGAGGCTACTGTAAGAGGTAATCTTACTCAGTAAGCTCCTAGATGTGCATTTGTTCTCAGAATTAGTTAGTATTAATATTAGTTTTATTTATTTTTACTAGGAAAATTATGGTTGGTTTCCCAACCAATCTCAGTCCTCTGTCCCCCAAATTTAGAAATAAGCCTCATTGCTCCTGGGTCACTTCCTGCTGGCTTCTCTGTAACCGGCCAGATGCTCATCAAAATCTTGTATGGCAGGAGACTTTCTGCTTAAATGCCTCCCTAATTGAAACAAATAGAATTAGCCAGTTAGCCAACATAGCACCAAGTAGCAACCAATTATACCATAATTAAATAAGAATTATTCATTCCGTTTGCTGATTTTATTTTATTTATTTTTCTTCATTTAAAATAAAATTTAACCAAAGTTTGTTTCTGATACGACAGGAGACAAAAGATAATAAAATAATATAAAAGTTTTGTCTTAAAGTTTTTTTTTAAAGCTATCAAATGTCAGTATTATACACCTTTGTCATTAATCAATGAAATAGTCATAACATTGGTGCAACAGTCGAACCCTTCGTTGAACTCCTGCCCAATTTTTTGCATGTTGCCGCTGCTCTTTTTTTTTGTTTGTTTGATCAATATTTCAAGATGAGCTCCAGGTTGGAAGGGCTCTTTCCCACCTTGCTGTCTTTAAACTAAACTAAATGTTACTACACACTTGCACCAGCTATTAATTTGGCAAATTCATATACCTGTATAAATCTGCGCCTACATATTGCAGAAAACCTTTTCCACTCGGAAATAATAAAGATTTAATGGGGAAAGTATAAACAAATCCAAATTGTTGAAAGTGGCTTTGATTTTCAAGTAACTTTTGTCCTCTAGCATTTGGTTGTATCATAGTGGTAACAGAGAAGTGGCAATAGTGCAGCTGATTTTTTTTTTCCACTAATGGTTGTACTCTTTGTGTATACTATATTTGTCATCAAATGTGTTTAACGGCCCAACTTTTACCTACAGAAGCATAACGGATACTTTTAGTTTTTATAAAGACCTTATGTGTTAAAAGGGTAGTTAAAAATAAATTTGAATTTTGTGTGCAAGCTGCAATTGACATTGTTTTCCATCTCAATGTCTATTTAATTAAAGGTTTTGCTATTTTATTGCCACAGTAAAAATGTATTTTTAGAGCATCCACAAGTGGAGGAAATGTCAAATATTTTATATTACCTCTATCCAGGACAGATATAGATTACTTACTTGTTGTCTTTCCAATATCTTAGAAATAACAAATTATCTACTTGAGGTTCTGCATTTAAAAAATACAGAAGGGTGCACTGCTGTGATGGAGTTACATAGCTACTGCAGCATAGCACTATCAGGCAACTTTGCTTTGTTTTAACTTATTTTGCCTGAGAAAATTAGACTCTCCACACACAATAGTATATCTGTACTATGGACTACATCCACAAAGTGCATTTAACCTGACAAAGAGGGAGATGAAACATTTAGAGAAGCTTTCTTTCTTACCAGCAACGAAAGTGTCAACCAATAAGTTTATCTGAAACTATTTAAATTGAGGCAAATAACAAGGTATTTTATTATTTCATTCAAATTTACATTGTTCCAATAACATTGAGATTGTGAGAAACAGATTGTTATGAAATATTTCTGAGATTGTAACAGATCAGAGAGAAGGCAAGAAAGCTTAATCTTTAGTGTCCATTTCTAATCATTTAAACCTCCTCGCCATCATTTTCATTTTTACCAGTGGCAGACTTACTTCTATGTGAAAGAGTTCGCACTTAAGTCCACATTAATTTAATGTTAAAATAATTCAACTTGTGGCTGTTTGGGCATCAAGAGGGCGACAAATATAAATGAGTCTGATAAAGAGGAAAAATATATTTTCATGTTTCTAAATACCTGGCAATTGTTTTATTGTGTTAATTTGAAGAAAGAGCTGTGTCTGTAATAAAACACACACTTGTCATTCACCTCTCATTCTGCCATTGATTACAGAGTTTGAGTTATGGTGAGGAGTGATTTGTGCTCAGATATAGTTAATACTTGTGTCTTGTGTATCTGTGGGTTATTTAAACTCAAATTGCTCTAAAAAAACAACAGGGACCTTGCTTCTGAATTTTCTTAAATACATAATATGTTCAAATGAGACATGTTTGAATGCTCGTTCTCATTTGGTAATGATTGCACTTAATGTTTTGTTCAGTTTTCACTAATTTTGTGTTCAGTGATAGCATTGCTAAAGTGTTCCAATTTAATGCACGAAAGCAGATATTTTTCCTTACTAACTTACTAGAACAAACTTTCTTTAAAAGAAGAAGAAAAACGAAAAATACAGAATGTAGGCTAAGAGCTACTTTGTCTGTGTATGTCTGTTTGTGGTTGAGCTCTTTGTAGACCATGTGAGCTAGCATTACTCTCTGTGCAAAGCAGATCAGTTGCATAGCAACAAGAACTTTTTCAGGACAGGAAATCTTTTACCAGTGGAATGCTTCTAAAAAAATAAAAAAAAAATGGAAAGAGAGCAACACACACAGTTCTCTCCCTGAAATTCTTATTCCGTCTTTAGATAATAAAAGGAATTAATAGAATAAACCAAGGTTGAAACACATTTTATGAAGTATATCTGACACTTGAAAAGGCCTGTGAAATCAGAGGGTTTTGTTTTAGCAAAACTTTTGTTGTAGCAAAAATCTCAAATCTGAGTGATCAAATGCCTGTGTACAGATGAGATGCATTAATATTATTGGTAGACACACATTTATCTTTTTTACCAATAAGTTTTATGAAGCAGCCTTCATCAAAATTAAATCCAAAAGTGGGATTTATCAATGTACAACTCAACTGCTCCCTGTAGCATTGTTCTTGTCTTACATTATTTCATTTATACATGATTTCTCTTCAGCACCGTTTATCTTTTATTGCCATGTTTACAGCAATGTATTTGAAAGATGAAAATTGCAAGACATCAAACTGATGATGAAAAATGTAGATGATTACATGATTATCCACTAAGGGGTTGCTCTAAAGTAATGTTTTACAGTGTAAAGTTGCCAAAGTGGCTGCAGTAGGAAGTGGTATTAATGACCAGAGAAAACCCTTACTCAGCAGAAGTAAGGATGCGTGTTCGTGTGTGTGTGCTGAATGATGCTAGAGGTTAAAGCCAAATCCTGTTAAACAACCTTGCTAAGTGCTTACATGCTCATCACCATCTTTCTTCTGCTTATTTCTGGTGATTATTAGTTATTTGTTGAACTAGTCTGTTTTAGAATCTAATATCTGTAATGTATCATGTATGTGTAATTAATCCTCAACAATATTTAAGATGAAGATATTTGAAATGAATGAATAGGTTAGGAAAATAAAACTTGGCATTTATTTTCCCATACATTTACAAGAGAAGACCTTTTTAGGTATGTGAACACATAGCTAATGGCATTTACTCCACCACAGTACACTCTGACAGCTAATACATTACTATAGATCAGTGGTGGGCAATTCTTTTCCCAAAGGTCCACGTGCGCAACTGTGACTGTTATTGAGAGCCCAACCAGACATTGCAAATGAATACTAAAATGTGATCCACCATACTGTCTTAAAGAAACTTTGTTAATGACGTAATCTTTGGGCATTCCTACACTTCTTCATCTTTGAATAGTTCAAATTAGGCATGGGCTAGTTCAGGACTCAAAGTCTAAAAGTTAAAACTTTTTCCAATTTTCCATCATACCTGAAGTTTAAAGTCCCTTTAGCAAAATGTCTTAAAGTCCTGGAATAGGCAGAATATGTAATTGAGTCCTCCTTTCCTATATTGATGCCCTTCTGCAGCTGTCACTTATTTCTCTCCGCAGATAAAAATATAGACCATTCATTGGGAAGTTATGTAGTAGAAACTAAAGGGCGCAACATTTCAGTTTTAAATGTCCAAATAATTCATTAATACAGTGAAACCATGACAATTTTTACTCAAGGCTATCATAGCATGACAAAAAACATATTGGCATAATTAGAGATGTATCAACTAATTCACAGAATAGTACAGTACAGGGTATTGATCTGTTATGCTTCCCACTCCCAATCATTTTCCTCTAAGAGCTTTGTGCCCATCTCCTTTTTCTAAATCAGTATTGATCAGTTTCACTCTCATACACTTATCATGAATTTAAATTGTTAATATTACATTGTTGTTCTTGCCTATGTCTAGAGATTAGTCATCAAGATTTGTAGCATGAGCTTAGAAGTTTTCTTCATCCTCAAGAGTTGAAGTTTACAGTAAAGGTCAAATAGAGATAAATTGTATTTTGGATTTATGCAATTTTTTAAAATGCTGATTTAAGTTATTCACAACTTTAGTGAAAAAATATTAAAAGCTATGGCATTTCACCTGCTAAACGGAGCTATGAAGCATTGCCAAAAAAAAAAGACATATGACTATGGCTGTGATGTTATTGTGAACAAACTATCTGACTGCTAGCGCATCCGTCTCTGACAGTGAATCAGATTTTGCTACGGAACTAAATATAACAACCGTCTTGCCATACCCATTTGAACTGGTCACACAGAGTGAGAATCTGCTGCTCGGACAGAAAGGTCGGAAGAAGAAAATAACGACAACGTTGTCTTTCACTGAAATGCTGAAAGGATAGGAAATGCAATATGGTTAATAGCTACATGCACAACCATCCTAATTCGTTGGCATATATGATGCAATGTCTTAAACAAAACACTGTACTGTTACTGGAGCCTGGCATTTTGCAGTGGTTCAGTTGCTCTTCTATGCTTTGTAAATCTCTTGTTGTCATATTGATTTATTCAGCAGACTCATTGTCCAGGTAGACATAAAAAAGATCAAAGACATGATACATTACAACATGTCAAACTACAAAACATTTCTATTATGTTGGTGGTTGTGCATTTGGGAAAATGAAGCAGCAGGTGGCGGTGTCCCCACTGCATGGAGGGTTGTGTTGTTTGGCCACAATGATCTCTCCATCTCCTTCAAGAGCACTGAAGGGAAATTGGGTGGACTTTTATTCTACATGTAACAAACTATCAAATTATATAGTTATTTGAAAAACTAAAGTGGTCTAAATATGACTTTAAATTAGAAGAGAAAGAATAGCCTGAAACTAGTTTGTCCTGCCTGGTGCAGCAGTGTGCCATTGGCAATCTAAATGTTCTGTCTGTTCTTTATAAAATATTTATCAGTTTTCAACTGAAGTTCTCATAGATATTCCAATATGGACATATAGAGATCCACCTTGTTTCCTTCTATAAAAACGTACTGTTAAAATGCGACAATTTTGCTTCTGACAATGTTGAAAATTTGTATGTAAAGCAACTCAGATCCACTTGACTATTTAATTTGTCAGGTGCATTATTAGAGTCCCATTTGATCATTTTTATTAGTCGCTTCAAGTTTGTTCGTCATATTTTAGAATGCTGCATCTGTGTGTTGCTTTAATATTGAAGATGTATTGTCTGCTGGTAATAAGGTTCCAGGAGAGAAACTCATCTGTAAAGCTTATTGTTAAGATTTTGCCAAATTTAGTTTACTGTAGTCTTTGCTCTTTTTTTTTTTTTTTTGTTTGATTGATGCTCGTATGGAATTTTTAGGCTTTTCTTCAATTACTTTCAATCTTTTACTACCACAGTCGATGAAAACAAGAACATGTTGTGCGACTGCAGAAACTGTATCCTGTGAAACATGTCAATGTGTGTAGGAAAATGCGACTGAACTGCAGGGATGGAGGGTTCAAGACCAGTCTTCAACCTTTGGGCAAAAAGGACATTGTACTGTAAAATCAGACATTTGTGGTTTGTGGCTGAGGTTCACAGCTTCTATGCATTTTGAATTGTATTGTTTTTGATTCTGTCATGCTTCACAGTTTTAATGTCCAATGGAATCTCTTTAAACCAAAGAGTAGAATTTAGGTATTTGTGTTTTTATTATAGGCTTTTTAAAAAAAATTTTTTTACATGGATTTTAAACAAGACTCTTTCATGCAGTTTTATGTTTTATTCATATTCCATTGCAGATGATTTATTTTACATGTGGAAGAGAGTAATCTATGTTTAAAGTGTCAGTCATCTGTTGCCACACTAACTGATGATTGGTGTTTAACGTATACATATTGTCCCTTCTAATAAAAATCTGATAAAAATCAGTGAATACAAACACTGATTGTTCCTTGGTATTTTTTCTGCAATATTTTTTGTCAATCAGTACCCTTGATCCTGGCTTTTGCCTTTCTGCTTTAACTTTCATGTTCTATCTATCCCTGTGTGGGTTTTCTTTGGCTTTTGTTCATTAAACAATTAATTTAAGGGACATAGGTTTATCTCAGTTGTAAAAAACTTTGGGTTTGTACATAAAAGCTTTGTTCATCTTTTTTTTATGTTGGCTTGACAACCTCTAAAAGACTTTTTTTGTGCTTTCATTCTTCAATATTTTGATAGGAATTTGTAATGCAGCCAATGAAAGGGAAAATGATGAGTTTGATTTTGAAATTCATCCTCTGTCGAATATTTTTGCTAATTTTTCTTCTCAAGCAACTGTAAAAATCGTTGGTAAGATCACATTATCCCATGTTTTTAAATAAATAATCCAAATTGCATGGTTTTGTGATATTCCAAGAGATGCTTCATATCCAGAAAATAATGAACACAACTCAAAGTAATTAACTCTTACAGAACAATTCAGTTCAGCTATAAAATTCTTTATTAATTTCACAGGAAATTTACATGTTTTTGTAATTCATATATGTTTCATTAAAGAGTTGTTGATGGGGATGGATGTGAGCAGGAAAGATCTGCTGTGGTGATCAGTATTAGAACGGACCTTTATAACTCAGTCTAATTAAGGGGCGTCTGTCCCAGTTGAGATGAAGTACTGGCTGCATGTGCGAGATGTGGTGCTGAGTCTAGATGTCGCACTTGAACCCACCACCATTAGCATGTGATTGTTGGGGTTTTTTTGTTGTTTTTTTTCTTGTATAATTACAAGGTATTACAGTGCATTTATTCGGACTACATTTGATATTTTCTGAGTCTCATGGATATGTCATACTTCACTCAAAAATAATTAGGCTAATGAGACGCATTAAGCTGGGGGACAAAAACTAAATTATCATTATAATTTTAGACTTATTTTTATTGAATGATTTAAATCATCAAAATTAACAGTCACTTTTGCCACCTAGTCTTAGATTTTTTTTCCCCTTTAAAAAAAACCCCTTAATATTAAAAACTGCATTTTGTGCTTACTATTGTTGTCTTTGGATAATATTTAATGATGTTTTGAAACACTGAAGTGTGACAAACTTAGGAAATCTGGAAGGGAGCAAACTCCTTTCCAGACCACTGTGTGTACATGTGAACTGTAGTTGAAGTTGCTAGTTTTCTGCAATATAGACAAAGCAAAATTGGGCAACTTCTGTATTTCTCTATATATGCATTCTTAGTTTCATAAAATAAAAAAAGCACAGTAGATGTTTGCAGCTGTTTTATGTCCTGTCAATGTCATTATATAATGTCCCACTCTCCAGTGTGTACCCTTGCCTCTGTGGGTTTGGTATGCATTGAGCTGCACTACAGTTCACCCCAAATGTCGGAGAGTTTCTCCTGGCCTGCTGGCTTTCTGGAAGTATGTGGAGGTGTCTTGGGCTTTTGCGCAGCTATCAGGCTTGTGTGTGTGTGTGTTCCCATTAGTCTTTTGCTCATGGCTGTCCTTGGGGAGAGGTATGAAGCTTTCCATCATTCTCAGAACAAGTACTGAGAAGAGAGCAAAGGAAACAGTGTTGGAGAGAGAGGTACAAGAGAGGAAAATAGGACAGAATGATGGTCCCTCATATCATTGCTTGTAATGCTGGTTATAACTGTATGAGTCAAAGTATGCTTGTCCAACTAGGGGCTGTTATTCTGCTCACCCATGAATTTTAGGGAAATGGAGTTAACATATCCCAACAGTTGAGCTTATCTTCCCTAAACCAAATTTATAAATTTAATTGCCATATTTCTATACTTTTTCAGACATTTGATAAACTAGGCAACTAATGGATTTGTTGAGAAAATAACTGGCAGAATAATCAATCAATTAATCATTCATTACATGCAGAGATAAAATTTATGACCTGGATCTTTATGGTGCTTTCAGCATCTTGCAACAGGTTTCCCCTCTTTAAAAAGTTCTCAATGAATAAGTTTAAAATGTAAAACCCCTTGTTGATTTTATTTTTTGTACTACTTTTACAGCTATTGTAACATACATTATGTGTGGGCATAGAGTAAAAAGGGAAGGAGACAGGATTCGTAATCAGTGGAACATTCCCAAAGGACAATAGAGACATAAATAAAAGTACACATGCATTTAGGTAGATTCAAGCATCATTCTTTCATTAATTCAGCATAAAGCGATGCTTATCTTGATTAATCATATTTATTACCTATTAATAAATTTATTATCTAATAATAAATATGATAATTTGAGAAAATGTTGGATAATGACTGAAGAAACAAATATTTTTTACAGTTTGATGGTGCACATCTAGCTTGATACAGTGGAAACTGGAATGTTGTTTCATTGCTTCCAATCCATCCAGTGATTCATCCACCCATACAGCTCCAGATATGCTATTACAACACTAATCACAAAAGTCAACTATGAAAATAACCCTAATCTATTTATATAATATCACCTCATTATACAGTTACCTGTCAATGGCTCAATCACATTTGTGTGGTCAGCAAACCCAGTCCCTAGCTGTGAGGGAGCCCCACTTTGACATGATAACTGGAAGTGGAAGCGCTTTAGGCCTTGGCAAACTCACTCGCCCACTTTTGGCCTCATAGTGTAACAGCAACTAGTGATGTTGACCTCATAAAGAGAAAGGTTACATACCTTTGGGAGTGAGCTCATTATCTGCATGCTTCTGTACATGCCCACACACAAGTATGTTGGAGCCTCATTTTACCACCGCACCCAGGCACTAGGAGGCTTCTGCAATTAATGAGGCTAATGGTTGTTGGCTACTAATGAGTTTATGGGATTGACCTGAGGTAACCATGGAATTGTATTGGTTTTCATATTCTCTTTGAAAGGAAATGGTGGTATTGTTGAAGTTATGTGTCCCATAGCTTTATTTTAATTAAGCTGAATTACATAATTTCCTCTCAATCTAAATAAATGTGTGCTTATTTTAGGGTAAAGGCACCCCTGCAGTGCTTCCTTGAAAGTCGTCTGCCTGAGGTACTTGACTGGGAAGCAACACGTCCATCATGTTAATGAGTCATGTGCAAATTATCATTAAAAGGTGTATGGGACAAGTTCACTGTTACATGATTTCTTACTTAGAAATCTTTTCTTTTTATATTTAATCACCAGTAAACAATTTTACAAATGAATTCAAACAGGAAATCCAGAGAAGTGACTATGTATGGTGTACTGTGATTTAAGAAAATTAGTCACAGGTCATCCTGAAGATGTATGTAAAACTGGTACTTGAGTTCTAGCTGCCTGTGATCCTACTCTGCTCTGTTTCCCAGGTTCCCTGTTTTTGGTGCACTGCAGCCCTGAATTCTCTTAGACATGGTGCATTGATATTCAGGGACTGTTTCTGATCCCCATCACTGCTTCCAGTTTCTCTTCTCCTCTCTCTCCTTACTCCACCATATGCTTCTTGACTAAGCTAAATTACTATAGAGGAACCAAGACCTCAACCGAACTCAACAGTGAGTTACTGAGGCACTGCAATAATGGCTTGCAAGTATTCCATTCTATTATATTTTTATTCTATCCTATTCTGTGTCTCTTTTGCTGCATTCAGTGAAACTACTGTTGCAATATCAACCTTTAGAAAAATAATTTTTTTCAACCTAATTAATAAAAAAATTAGGCAATATTAAATTATACTGTACACTCAATTATTTAAATCCACAATATGCTTGTCACCAAACAAATATCCACACAGAGACGAAGAAAAATTACTATTTTAGGTATGCTTTCCTAAAAATCATATAAATAGCAGAAAAATTTACCATGCTTTTCCCAACTTGATCTGCTGTAGTTCATTCCTCAGCTGAAGTGTTGAAAGGGAGAGGATGGTGATGGTGAAGGGATGGTGATGGTGAAGAGTCCATAGCATATGGACAGTCCAGCAGGGGAGGCTGGACTGAGGGAGGGATGGGTCAAACCAGGTATAGAACTGGTTCAGGTTGCTCATCTACCTCAAGGCTACGTTTACACCATGCCACTGTCTGCAAACTGCAGGTATTTTATTATGTTATTTGAGGCAATGTTCCACTTTAAGATGCCTTGAAGCCGTTGTAGTTGTCATGCCATGCCACTGTATGGTGCTGTCATTCCCACTCATTCACAAATTCACACTCTGATGACGGCAAGTTACTAGATTGTAGCCCCAGCTGCCGTGGGGCAGTCCAACAGAAGCGAGGTTCTCACATTGTGCCATTGGCCTTTCTGACCACCACCAGCAACGGTTTTATCCACCATTGTTTTTGTTATCTGTCCATGCCTGCACATAACAAATCTTGTAGCCGTGGATTCTTCACATGTTCACTTTCATACATGCAGAGGTTTCACCTAAGAGCGTCTCAAAGTGTGCAAACACTAAGTCTCCTAATGACTGGGAATTTGATTTGTGACCTGACATTGTCTTAGGCTCTTCAAAAACTTTCTGATAGCATTCTGCTGATCCTCCATCATCTTTCTGTAGATGTTATTTCCATTTCTAAGCATCATCCGTAGTTCTTTCTTTACAGCTGTCAGATCAGACTTGTTTCCTAATATTAACCCATTTAAACTAAAATTTTTCCCAGACATAAAAAATATTAAAATCAGATGTCATTGATGGTACTTTGAACTAATCAAGGGGAAACAATTTAAAAAATTGTGGAAAAATATATAAAAAGGTGTGTTTTATGATCGGTCACAATTGTCACCGGTGGGATAATATGGTGTTCTTACTAGGATGAGCTGAAAGTGCTTTTTCTAAATAGAAAAGATCATAAAAGGTGAACATTGTTTCTTTATTTGAATATACCTTGCCACAGCATTACTTTAGTGCAACATTTGCTCTGTAAAGTACAAATTTGACTATCTGTATATTCTAAACCAAGGTAAATTTGGGTGCTTGAGTGTTTATGTATAATTATATTGAACTTCAGCCAGTTGGCTTGTTAAGTTATCCCATTAACATAGATCATAAAGATCTATCTTTTCCATCCGTCTCTTCTTCAATACACCTGAATCAGGTGATTAGCAGGACTCTGGAGAACTGGACTGCATACTGAGGAGGTCATCCATTTGATTCAGGTGTGCTGGACCAGGGACACACCTGAAAGTTACAGGATATCGGACCCCAAGGGTGGCATCAAAGGCAGTTATATGGCTCCTTCTCACCATTTGGTGACCTTGGTATTCTTCAATTTTGGGTTATTTCATCCCCTCCTTTCCATGATCTTTCTTGAGGCACTTGATGTGCAATAAAGCCTGGAATTTCTCCCAGGCATGGGTGATGCAAAAGCAACATTTCTGGAAACTATTCTTGCATTGACTGACCAGTAAGTGTCTTGGTCACATCTTGAAGAGAAGTGTCCATTTGATATCTGTTTCCATGACCTGCTGACTTAGTGCCAAACCTTTGCATAAGATAATAAGCCACAACCCATGAGAAGGTGAGCAAATCGGTTGTTCCTCCTACGACACATTTTTAAAATAATATTTAAAAGGTAAATTGCCTGTACTTGTATGTTCTTTATCAAGTCCAAATAACCTGAAAGTGCTTTCCACCACATTTAGTCATTGACCCATTCTCACACACTGATAGCAGTAAGCTACTATATTGTAGCTACAGCTTCCCTGGCACAGTTTGACATCAGTAAGGCAGTCATACACTGGCACCACCGGGTCCTCTGACTACCACCGGCAGGCATGGCGGGTGAATTGTCCTCTTGATCAAGACCACAATGACTGACACAAAGTGGGGGTTCCAGCAGGCAACCCACCAGTTACAAGATAAACTCCAACCTCCAAAGCTACAGTCATCCTATTTACAGGTGCACTTTTGAGATGGGCCACCACCACTTCTTGGACCTGATCATGATTCTGTACCTTGAGGGGTTCAGGTCATGAACATTTACACCGCTCATGTGCTCATTTATCTATTTGACATCAGTGTCTGTGTGGTTCTTTCTCATCTTTGTTTCTACTGTGAAAATATTGTTGTCTTTCTAGTGGACCAGTGGTTTGTCGGACCCTCATTTGGAACCTCTTTAGTTTTAAAGGGTACATCAAAGAGACAGTAGTCCTTTCATCATAAACTTTGCAGGTGGCAACAGAGTGCCACATGACTGGTGAAGGGGGAGATCATCCTCTTTTCCCATGAACTGATCACATGCATTCAAAATCGGGCATGGATTTTCCCTGTCTAAGCCACCACTACCAAAATCAGTAAGGCTTCCATCTTTCTCATAACTACATTGTTGTATACTTTGTCTGGCCATCATTAAGTCTAACAAATCAAGAACCACTCTCAAAATTAATCTTAAAAGGGAAGAAGTTTAGAATTGGAAGAATATGGCATGTATTTAAATAAGCTTACCTAGGTAACATGTATTGTCCCACCGGTCATTATTGTGACCGTCAACATGTTTACACATCCTGCTCACATACCAAACCAATTTTTGTAAATGCAAAGGTGTATGTCATAACTAGACAGTTTAAAGATGATGCACACCAAAAATCTTTGTCGTATGTTTATTTAAACATACAGTACATTGCTAGCCTCTTCTTTGGAAGGTTTGTGACAGTCTTCCTCTCGCCAAGGTGAAACCAAGATATAAACAGCTCTGGTCATGTGATAATTTACTCTCAACATCTCATAATGCATCAGTATTATCTAAACACTAAACTTTCAACATTTGCTGAACATTAACTTAAAATTTAATCAGTAAGCTTTTTGGAGTCCTTGAAAGTGAAATGAATTTCTTGGTCACTATTGTGACCAGTGGGTTTAAATGGGTTAAGGCTCTCTTCTTTTTCTTGATGAGGGCTTCAGGGTTTATCCAAAGCTTGTTTACCTACATAATGGGCACAATGTTGTTCACACAGAAGTTGATGTAGTCTGTGATGCTGCCAATGTCTTACCAATGAGGAGCCACTCAGTGGAGCTGAAACAGTTCCTCAGACCATCACAGCTAGTTCTCTGCTTACCGAGGGTTTAGATAAAGGCTGTAGATAAACCAGGTTGTGATCTGATCCTCCACAGTGGAGAGAAGGTTGATGAACTGTATCTGTAAGGAGGCTCTATCCATAAAAAGTGGGCCGAAATATGCCAAGAAGATGCCTCCAGTACTTTTGCAGCACCAGGAGCCTGGAATATAGATACTAGAGGGCATGGATGTATGCTTTCACGTTGTTTATAATAGATGTCTCACCATACCCTACCATCTGAATGTCACATCCAAATGAAGGTTTTCTCAATCTCTTATTGACTCTCCTTGAACATGTGTGAATTGCAGTGATTGGGTAAAAGTTAAACCTTCCAGCATGGTCCACATCCCCAGCCAGCAATCTTTTTTCAGTAGCAGTGATTCCAGACCCTCTGTATGAAGCAAAGTGTAGGCTGGTTTTTACTAGGATACTTCACCACACATAGAAGATTAATAGCACAGAGTTTCTGCCATATGATTCTCTGCTTTACAATTGATACCAACAATTTAAAAAATGTGTCTAAATAAGTGGCTGGTAATAAGTTCAGTAGATATTGAAGAATCAACCTACATCCAGCAAATCCCTTCAGTAAATTAGATTTTACACATAATAAGATAATTTACAGTTTTAATTATTAAGCTAATATTTAATTTTCTTAAATTCTTTCTATCTTGTAAAAGAACTGACATAAGATTAGGTAAATTAGTATTATTCAGAATATTTGCAACTGTTGAGGCTTCCAAATCAAGCATCATGGTTTGACAGCCATCATAGCAGAATCTATTATTTCTTTCAGAAAGCATCTGCTTTTCCATCATTCTCTAGAGAAAATATTATGCTGAACAGTACTTTTATTTTATTTAAATTTTTTTATTCAAAACCTGTCATGTAGCCAGACAGGCAATTCTTTTTAACAGGAAAGATTGTGCAAGTGCATGACTGACAAACAAATCTGAGAGCTCTGCATTGCTTTGTCCTGTCCTCTGTAGCACAAGCTGCTATATGCCAAGCTAAGCCCTGTTTAATGTGCATTTATTCTAGTGGGAATACCCTGACATGGCAAGAAGGTGTTTGTGATTCTGGTGATGTCCAGCATTTGATATTTACATAATACACATGTGATACCAAGGGAGATAAGAACGGGGAAGGTGGAGGTGGAAGGGAGGACAAATAGATAATTAGAAAAATGTAGGCATTTTGAGACAGTGAGACTCTTGCTCCTCTCCTCCTATACTTCTTTTCCTGTAAGAGACGCAATGCAACATGTGATAGTGACATGATACCAACACATAGGCACTCTGTGCGGATGTTTTTATTTTTAATCTAGGATATTTTATATAGGGTATTTGGTTGTTATCTTTGGGGTTGGATTTATTTATTTTATTTTTTTTTAGGGATAGTTGAGACAATCATATAAACATAGGGATTCACAAACATTATGTTCTGTTGTTAATAAATTTACTAGGGAGTGTAGTATACTAGTTTAAAAATGTTATTTTGGGAATCCCAAACTGCTTGACACTTGTTTGAGATGGTTGTTGATCCATGTCCTTAAAAGGTGCCTCTTCTCCTTATTACCCTCTACTATGTCTTCACTCCCTGGCTCACTTCCTCTTTATGTCTGTTTTCTTAAGGATTTTACTACCTCACACCTATTCTTCAATCTCTTTAATTCTATCACTTTTATTTTCCTCTCTTGGTTCTTTCCCCATGTTGCCTCTGGGCATCTTTTCCTCACTATTGTAGCAGCGTCTGTTTTTTCTCATCCTCATTTTGTTGTTCCCCCATTTTATGGTTTACTTGTATCTGCAAGTGACTTCAATGTGCATATTCTTTGGACCTCTTGCTTTGCAATTTGCAGGAAGGTATCAATAGGAAGTCAAGAGTAACCATGGAAACAATTATCTGTTATAAAAGCCAGATATGTCCATATACTTTATAAAAATGCATAATCTTTTTTTCTGACTGACAAATCTGATCCTTTTTTAGATAATTTAGGATTACCAAAGTTATTCCTGTTTGCTGAAAGCCAGAATGAGATAATTTTCTAGACATTTTTTTTTACTTAAGATTAGTAGAAGTCTAAAACTAAGATGTATATACCTTTCAATAGTTAAATCAAAGAAGTACAAATGATAATGTAATGGCTTTGCCAGCTTCTGATTGGTTAGCTTTCAAAATTCCAGTTAATTTGGGATGAAGTTGGGAATTTAGTTCAAGACAACAACTCGACCCACCTGCCCCTTGATTGACATCAAAAGAAAATAGAAAGAAATCAGGCAAGACATCTGGAAGAGAAATGCAGACCTCTGCAAGTCTGGTTCACCGTTGGACAATTTCCAGATGCCTGACAGAGCTGTACTCATCCTTTCAAACAAATAGTATATAAGGAGCATGGGAATGTCTGGCCATCCTACTGCACAGGAACAAAACAGGTTCTGTGCCCCAGGGATGCATGTGTCTTGGTATGAAATCTTTACATCCACGTTAAAACAAAAATAAAATACTTTCAAAGTAGCTGAGTGGATCTAATTAGTGAGATGATTTATGTGGACCTATAGACTACTCATCAAAGAACTCAAAAGACAAAATATAAAAAGCAAGTTACATTTTGCTAATATTTGACAGAGCTATACTTTTGGAGACATGTCTTGCAGTCTAATAACACTTAATTGGATGTTTTCCATAATGATTGTTGTTACATTTGGAGGAAAAGTAGGATGTTTGCAAACACAATTTAAACTGTGAAGTTTTTTTTGCCTCAGGAGGGACTGGTGGACTTCATAAAATAGATGACATCATGAGGAAAGAGCATCATGTGAAAATAATAAAATAACATCTAAAGACTTTAACCAGGTAGTTAAAATTATAATTAGGGGACTGTAAAATAAAGGTTTACAAATGCAGCCATATTAGTTCCATGTACCACCACCACCAGGAATGGGTCAAAATTCCAACAAACTATTCAAAGAAGCATGTGGGAGGATGCCCAAAAGAGGAACAAAGTCAATAACAACAACAAAAAAAAGTTTATGGCATTTGGCAAACAAAAATGTGTTATTCTGACTGATCTAAAATGGGAAAAGTTCAGTCTGATTTAATATCAGACAGCAAAATAAAAGGTCTTGTCTTTTTCTACAGTGTATGTAAATAGTAGTTTTAAACTCTGGAGAATCGGATTTGTGATTTCCTGTCTTTGCTTTTCTGTGCTGTTGATCCTCCTTTCTTCCATACTAACCAATGTATCAATCAATTTATCCTTCTATCTGTCAATCTTTATTCCTTTATCCAGTCAGTAAAAAGCTTTGTCACGTAATAAACAGCCTCTCTCTGCTGTGCAGTCTTATTCACACATACACACACGCACGCACACACGCACCTCTACTGATACTCATGCCCACCCCTGCTGGCTGCCGACATGGTACAGGCTGTGCATTGAGACAGCCCCAGCTGAGGCAGTAGCAGTGAGAGTGCAGCTTAGCTTGTCTCCACACACACACGCACACCCACACGCATTCACACACACACACACTCATACACATAAAGCACGCTGCTGTGGTGGCCAGTGCCCCACCGCATGTGCCATTGCAACATCATTTTAAGGTGGGAGGATTTTCACATCACAGTGCTGGTGGCGGTAACCTTTCAGCTGTGTGAGTATGCCTATTCTTTGTGTAAAATCTCAATCAGCAGCTTGCGTGCGTCTGCTGGTGTCATTTGTTGCTGTTGATTCTGCTGGCATAAATCACCTGGCTGTCGGAAGAATCTGAATTGTACAGATTGTTCCCTCTGTTTGTGTGATGGTAGGTAAAACACGGATAACAGCGTAGTTGGGTAAATGCACCTTATATGGTAGAGGAGCAGGTGATACATAGCCAACGCAGTGGAGGGATGAGAAATCCTGTTGGGCAACATGTTTGATCTGTGTGCATGACCTGTCAGCATATGCATGACACAGTGCAGAGCAGGAGCAGATGAGCGTATAACACCTCTTCCTTACATCCTCTCTTGAGGACAAACCTAATTTTTGTTTTCATTGTAAAACAATCAAATGCCCTTGTCTCTTCATTCCTCTAGATGGAGATGTCTTATTCAGGCCATCTGTTGGCAGCATGAAGGGTGCAGTCTCTGCTCTCTGTCACACTTACTGACTGGTTCTGGCACAGCAGCAGGTTTCACTGCCGTAGCTTATCATGCATGTTCATTGTCTCCTCTGCATTAATCTGGCATGGTGACTGAATCAATTGGGAACATTATCACCTCTCCTTCCTGATGTGCTTGCTGTCCGATTTTCTTGTCTGGCTCCCCTTCTCTGTGGCCAATGAACTGGTCATGTCCTTGACTGGTTAGCTGTTTTTGCGCTTGACTGATGGATTTACACATGGTCGTAGTACCTGGCTAAGCATTTTGCTAATTTGTGCAATTTACTGAAGCAAAAATAGACATTTAGAATGTAGTAAAGTTTGTTTGTCAGACAACTGTTTGGTCTTCTAGATCCCCACCAAGTTGTGCCCCCATTCAGACAGTTAAGTGGTCAGTCATACTGCTGCACTTTAGACAAACTGTTAGAAGAAATTTATTGCCTATTGGGAATAGAGACGTGTGACCTCCAATATTAGCTCCTCTGCACCACAATGGTGGGATGGCTCAGAAGTAGTGTCATTTCTTGGGGGCAATGAATAAAAAAATTTTTTATTTTTTTTTGCAGAAGTAAGAAAGGATAGCTGTCTAAAGATTTTACTGTTCTGTGACTGTCCTTGTGAGAACGGAGTTATTCCATTATATGAAATTCTTGTTCAATAAGAATAAACCTTGTATATTGACATAAAGTGCAATTAACTTTATCCTTAACTGAGCTCTTCTTTTATTTTAAATGAAAACTTTCATTTATCTTGTGAAGACAGAAATGTTTTATTGTATTAGTTTCCAATATTATACATTATTTAGGTGTTAAGATGATTGGATATTAGCTAACACACACTAGAAGAGAAAATCTGCCGTTCTCTGCGCCCTTATATCTTTTTCAAGAGTGGTGCACAGCATAAATTTTTGCTGTGTCATCACTGCCTCTGTGCGGCATATTGACAGACAAAGAATACTTTTATCATAAGGAACAACTCTTTATGAGGCTACATATGTCAAGGACAAGCACTGGCAGCTTTTGTCTGCTCCTTTTCTTCTAGTTTGAAGTGAAAAAGCACATAGATTGATGGAGGATGATTGGTGACATTTACTATGTTACTTTTGCGAGGTAGTGACTCAAGAAGGAGTGCAGGTCATCTATAAATTTGAAACTTGTTAGTTGATCTCTGATATTTTCAGTCGACAGGTCAGGGTGTCCAAGGTACTAAGCTGCACAAATGTCAGAGATTGGTATAGTGATTTGTGAATGTCTGCTTGACAGAGAAATCTGCTTCACCATGACCAGTTTTTCAAAAATAGTTGAATGACAAACTGTGACTTGTCTAACCCTTGATTGATGAAGTAACCAGTATTTGTCCTGCCATATCTATTAAAGATGCATAATGAAATGATATTGTGTTTCCCTTGTCTGGACTGGTTAAATTAAATAGTAATTTTCCTTGTAATGTAGGATATTAAATAGCACTCAGAATAGAAGTACCACCTGGCACATTTTTTGATGTACAAGGAGTAGGGAGAGTTTCCTTGGCAATCAGAGTGACTCTTTGATCAAATATGTCTCCTCAACACCATACGTCCATAGTGTTCATGATAACCATCGGCTACTAGCTGATGGTGGCATCAGTCACAACAACTTATGTTAATACTGTAGGGGTTTGGCTAACATAAGCACCACAGGTACAGGATGTAGGACTGCAGAATTGTAAACAAAAAATGGCTAAATGTTGTAGTAGTTGAAAATCAATATGACAGTATTGATTGTGAGTAACCCACATTTTTCTTACTATTCTCTTGGTTTTCCATCATCCCAGTTTCTTAAGATTAAAAATGTCATTGGCCAAAATCCATACCAATTTTATGCAGTGAAAGTTTATCCAACTGGCCAAATATGTCACTTGCATCAGCTTTACTTCAGGTTCTTTGAAACATGATAAACTAGGACTGGGCAATATGACTGAAAAACATTTTGTGATATAAGCATTTCATGTCATTATCAATAAGTGACTACCGTAGTTTTATGTCCTAATTATTTGGAATATTTCCAAACCGGTGATGTGACCTTTCCTGTTTTATCCTCAATTTCCTCTCAAGCTGTTTTCTCCTTTCAATCGATGTTATTGTTTTTTTTATTTTTAAGCGGTTATGAGGCATGGTACCAAAATCTGAAACCTGCACATGTTTTTCAGTTGTTGCTTAGCTAGCCAATGAGTGAGTGAGTTGATTCCACCAACCTTGTGTAGTTGGCTGTAAGAAATTGATCAACCAAAGTACGTTCCCCAGAATGCTCTGCGGTTCTGGATCAGAGTTCAGTGATATTATAGAGAATTCTGACGTATTTTTGATTGAATTCTTATTTATGATACAAATCTACTTCACATCCAAGTAGTAGGAAACAGACTCTTTTAAGTTATATCTGTTACATGGAAATTAATTTAAACTTTACTAGAAGTCATCACATGTATGATGACTGTTAGCATCTTCAGGTACACTAAGTCGTTCCAAAACTCTTTTTTTTTTTTTTGTATTTCTTGTCTGTGGTCTCCCTCTTGAACACTTGACTTGACTTTTGAATTTAATTAGAGCAATAACTCCCTTATGATTTCTCTGGGCTAATCTGGAGCAGGGAGAGGGCCACAGTACGTTTTTATCTACCTTTCACCGACCTTGCAGTATGGTGCGCGCGCGTGTGTGTGTGTATGTGGCTTAGGACTTTCACATCATCCATTTAATTTATTAATTTATCAGTCAGTCATTAATCAAATCTATCAATCCATCGATACATTTACCTTTCTGCATTACAAGTCTGAGATTAGAATGATTCTAGTTTGCTGAACTTCATACAATAAAATATCTCTTGCTTTCATGTTAACATTTCTAAACACCTACTTTTTTTTATTTTTACATTTGTCAATTTTTTATGAGCAAGTAAAATAGGCACTAAGTACATTTTTAAATTTAATATCCATATAAAATTGTCATTAAGCAGGTAACCTTTATAATTATTATATATATATATTTTTTGTAAATTTGTCAAATTTAAATGTGTCCTAAGATTATGAGAGATAATCTGTGGAAAAATCTAACTTCTCTGCCTCCTTCTTGTGGTCCTACCGCCATGTGCAGAAATGTACTTCTCTGATCAGAGCCAGGAGGAATGTTTTGGATTACTTGAGCTGTTGCCTACATTTGTGGTGAATTTAATATCATTTAAACAAAGTAAAATGTTAGTGAGTTTGGTTCTTATTTTACCTACTGTAGGTGAAAGATGTTTCTGTTTAGTTCATAAAGGGGCCTCAGGGGATTTTCCTACAAAAATCCTCTTCAGGTCATCTTCGAATATTGTCTGTCCTTCAGTTTTGGAAAAAATCATGAACTTTAATTCATTTCACTTTACACCCAAGGCAAACCTCAAAGGGTGTAGTTACACCTGAGACTTGAACACACTTGAGAAAATTCTCGGAAGTTGTCAGTTCTGATGATTTTTATCAGCGGCTTTCCATTTTCATTGTTTAATATAAAGCAAGAAAAAAATGTGTACCTTCCTTGAGGGGATACATTGTTGACTGTCTCTTGTAGAAACCACTTTCAACAGTCTCTGTTCATGGCAGTCACTCATTTTTGAAAAGAGCTTTGCTCAATGTTCCAAGATTAAGCAGCACTCAGTTCATGTTCTTAAATTAAAAACAACCTTGTTCTCTTTAAAGCTTACAAAAAATGTGAATTATTTCAAAAGAACTCTTCTACAGCACTGGAAGCTGTCCTAGTATTTTTACAAAGGGTAAAGTGGTTCCCTGTGCTGATATGGAACTCTGCTGCATTTTATCTATTTTCGAGACAGTAAACCGTAAAAGCTGACTTTGTGACCTCGACTCTTATCAACCCAGAATAAAGACAGTAGCCCAGATTGGATACTTGTAGAGTAAAAATATGTTCTTACCATTTCTGAATTCCACTTTCACAACCATGTAGAGCACATGTTGTGTGCTCTGCACATGTGAGCACACATGTGTTGGGCTTAGGGCGCCAATTCCATCCCACCATAGCTGTTAATGTGGCTCACTAGACACCAGAGCAATGGCCTCAAACTGCATTCCCAAACTGCATACTGGCCCCCTCAGGGGGCCAGTACTCTGGCCCCCTGAGGGCCAGAGTACTGCAACTTTTAGATGCATCTCTTGAAATAAATGTTGAATCTGCCTCAGTAGCATGGAGTCAAATGCTACAGAGCCCTGCTAATTAGCTAATATTGGAGCCAGGTGTACTGAAGCACAGAGACATCTAAAAGTTGGCCCTCGAAGAATGCAGTTTGAGACCCTTGCCATAGAGGGACACATAAATGGATCCTTCTAGTTCTTTTTTCTATTTCTGTTTTTGTCCGTTCTTTTGTCTGTCCGTCTTTCACAGTACTTCCAGTCACCTCTTACTTGTTCTTAATTTGTCGCCAGTTCTCAAAGCTGCAGTATGTAATTTTTACAAAAGTATATTTTTCTTGACGGTATGTAATGAGATAGTTTGAAAAGACCAAGTTCCTCCTGCTAAAATAAAAACAATCAGAGCATGGAGGAGTGACTTATTGCTGTCAATCATGCTTGTCACTCACAGTGCTAATGGAAGAGAAACAACTTTCCATTGTGGGATAACCATTTATCTGCTGTCATCTATGGCTTTCTTAGCTACCCTGAGCATTCATGGCAGGCTGCCTGTTGGGAAGGAGCTATAGTGTTTCAGAGAGCAAAGGGTGGCTTGGAAAGCCATAGTGTTGCTGCATTATGTTGTAATGCCACAATATGTGATAATGTAATAAAGTTGGGCTTCAAAATGTAGTAAAACACTATTGAAACCACATTATGTAATAATCAATGCAAAATATAATAAAATATTTTAACACAATTTGTAATACTTTCGGCTGCATTATTATTAAATTTGTGCCGGTTGTTATGAAATTTGGAGGAAACTCTTTTTTAAAAATGACAGTGTAATAATGTGGCACATTATGTAATAAACAATCACAAACCACTGTTTGTGTACATATTATCCGTTACACCTTTAATAACTCAGGTTGTCGATCCTATAGACAGTTGAAACTTTGGACAATAAATAAAATGCAGCTTCACTCTCTGCTCACTCACAGAAAACATCTACAAGTCTTATTTTCATGAAACATGTGAAATGTACAGGTGAGGCTGCGTCTCACGCCTTTGACAGGACATTAATTATTGTAATGGCTATTTTGGGGTGCAAGAGACATACCTTTGCTCAATTTCCAGTCTTCATTAAAGAAACGCCCCCTTCTGTTCATCATTTATATTGATCCTGTGTAGCATTCTAATTGTGGGCAAGTTCATATCTGTCAGCATAATAGAGAAATTGGTTCAATGTTATTCATAGTGTTGTTGATCACTTTGCTTTCTTGAATATAGGATATGTTATTTAAAAACACATTAGAATTCTTTCTAAAGAAAAGCTACCTCAGCATTTTGCAATAATTGGCATTATGTAATATTACATAAGGCGTGAAAATATTACAAAATGTGTTGCAGGATTTTATTACATTTTCTGTCAATTATTATGTAATGTGGTTTTAATACTGTTTTTATTACATTTTGAAGCTCAATTTTATATTGCGGTGTTACAGGATGATTTAAAACACTAAGACCCTTCACCTGGGTCTAATTGGTTGAATCAGACAGAGCAGTGCATTTGTTCATATGACAGCTGGACCATAGGAGGAAGGCAGAGGAGCTTGATTTTTATTCACAGATTATCTGTCTTATTACATCATGATAATTTTAACAAATATGTAAAAAACAGCTTTGTAAAAGTTTAATATTGGAGCTTTAAATATTCATTTGACCTTTCTTCTTTTGTTTGCTGCCAAATTATTTTGATGTATTTGTCCTGACACTTGCTTTCTTCCCTGCCTAATAATTAATGGACTCATGTTGACTTTGATTGTTGACTTCTATGCTGTTATGCTTAGCAGCACTTTCGCTTAGTGTTTTAATCAGATTAATTCTGATATCTTTGCATATTGTCCTTTTCATCCAAAAAGGCTTTTTCCCCCCCAAGTTTTTTTTTTTTAAAAACTATTATAGTGTGCTGATTTTTGCAAGGAGCATTTTTGAAGTTTAACCTCCAAGAGACAGCTGACTATGGGCTAATGAAGACAAAATTCTTACTCATCTTTCAACCAGAAGTTTTTTATATTTATACCATAGTTAAAGAATGATAATTCAACTATTGTAATTTTTCTTTCCTATTATTACCTAAAGACTCACTACATCACATTTTTTTATTAAGTGCTCAGTATGTCTGTGTGCTGTCAACACTGTCCAACTTGTGAAATCCAAGAATGCCATCCAATGTTTCCTGCAAAGGTTGCTCTGGTCTTCTTGGAATAGGCGTTCTCATTTGTCCTTACTGGCTGGACGCCTAAAGAAGGTATCATGTTTTATTAGTTAAAAAGTCAAAAAAGATCTTGAAAGGGATGTCAGAGCACTCCTCCCTGACATTATTTAAAGATGGGAGGATGTTAACTGATGGGACAGAAAATATTTCAGATAATTCAAAATTAAATAGTTTTGTTTGTGGCTAATTCTAAAAACTTGACATTTGTGTTACAAAAACATGTACATTTTCAGAAATTGATGGAAACTCAGACTTAATTTCTGTGACTTGAACTGTGGCTTGTGTGAATGTGGAGTTTTTCTTTTCTGTGACATTTGCGGAGGTTAGAACTACTTTCCTCAAGTTTTCTCCTTGATAAGTTCATACTGTTGGTAACCTCTTTGGAAAGTAGTGAACTTTTACAAAAGATGCAAAAGCTATAACTGAATACAACTTTTCTGTTTGATCATTGATCTTTAACTAAAAAATATTTAAAGAGAAATATTTTTCTTTTTAATTTACAAATATTGGAACCATTCCATCCTATCTGAAAGTTATTAGTTTATTACCTCAACTTTTACTGTAACATGACATAACATATAGAAAACGGTTTTATATTAACGTAGTTAGAACAATGTAATAACTATGTTGTTATAAGTACGTAGTTGTACCAACTACGTACTTATAACAACTACATTTTTATATCGATTTAAAAATGTAGGTCTATTTTTATTCTTTGAGCAGGAATGTGTGTCTCATTGTCCTGATTTTAATGTTAAGGCATTTTAAATTAACCAATAAATTATTAACACCCAGAATCTGCAGCCAAATTAGCAGCTTTTTTTAATTTACTGTCATGCTGGTGTTGATATTGAATCAGCAGTGTGACGTGTTTTGTTGAACTGCTGGAAGGACGCTATATTCCTGTATTTGTTCTTCTGGACTTTTTTTGTGCTGCTGAATTAAATTCACTTTCTACAAAAAGTCTTTGCATAGCAACTGCCTTTGTTAATATCCATAAACCCAGAGCTTTTGTGTAGTCCGTATTTGATTCCAAACATCCTATGCACACATTCTCTGTCAGGACTAAACAAAATAAAACATGTATTTAAAACTTTTCTTTTTATTTTAATCTAAAACATTTCACAAACATATGGCAGGTGTTTGGCACAAGTTGTTTTAGGTGTAGAGATATTTTAACTGGACAGTCTTACCACAGTATGCTAATGTAAACATACAACATAGTAACTCAGAGCAGCGGTGGTATTTAAAACATGCTTCAAAACTCTTTGCTTTCTGACTAAAACCCTAACAGCAATGGGATGAGAACGATTGTCTGCTACCACTTCTTATAACAAGATTAAACAAAGGGACTATAAACAAATTTATTCAAACACAGCTGTTAGCAAAGCCAGTTCAAAACAAGTCACTGCTTTTATTCTCGTTAATGAGGCTCCATGTCACACGCCCCTTGGTCCCTTCCTGCGTAATGTTCATTTTAAAGGTGACATGATGGAGTATTTGCATCTAGAAATGTGTTTGTACCATGCTTTTCTGCCCAACTTGGATTCATGGGGCAACTGTACCAAAACCAGACTCGACATGGTAAGCAGATGGTTGCTGATTTGGTTTTAGTTGATGTGACAGATACTTGATGAACATTCACACGATTCTTTAATGTTCTGACAAAAATCCAGCAGTGCAACATTTTTGCATATTTAGAACAAAACAAGCAAACAAACTAGTAAAGGTATAATTTTGTGAAAAATCCTGACCCAACTTAGGCAAGTGAGATCTGCAGACCTGCTGAGGACACACTTCACAACTTTCACAGTCTTGACAGATTTTTAAGACTACGAGTTCAAACTACCAGATTGGATTCTGTTTCATGACTAAAAGACTGGGGTTCACACACCTACTAATACTCCCGATATCACCGCATTTCACATTAACATATTTTTGATTCAACTTAACCTCCAGTTTGACTGCAAGTAGGGCAAACTGGTACAGACTTTCCCTAACTGGATAGGGGGTAAAATTGGGTGTGTCCTCAGTTTTTAGATTTTTTTCTGGTGTCTTTTGTGTCCTCCTGAAAAGTTGTCAGTGTACTCTTTTTAAATAAGTTTAGTAGGTAAGCCATTCCTGGGAAGGTATCTCAAGTTGAAGTACCTAAGCTTTAGAAATGCCTTTGTAATCCTTTCCAGCCTATTCTTGATTTTCTTTTAGTTTATGGCATCATATTTGGCTTTTTGAGCTCTTTTATCTACTTCATGTTATCAGATGGTTCTTATTTATTCAATACTGAGAGTTGCATCTGTTAAATAATACCTGCTTTATGTCACTCAGTGATGTCAACCAACCTGGGTCCTGTGCTTAACTGGTGCCGGTACTTAGTAAACATCAGTTCTTAGTGTTTCCACAGAAAAAAACACTCATTCTACTACAACAAGGTGACTGTCTGTGAGCTTTTCACCACTTGCGACTACTCTCACAGGCACTTATTTTTCAGTGAATCCAAAAACAATAATTCATACATAGTTCTTAAACAATAATGGTTTTAATGATACTGCTTTGTTTTACAACTGTTTCCTGCTGCTGGTGCAGATGAAAGATCAACTGATTGGTTCACAAGCACCACTGATTGTATAGCAGTAATAAAGTAATATAGGGACGATATTATATCTATTGAAGGGACACAGGGGTATATATTGTGTTTTTATTTAAACTGTACTATAATCTTTCTCAGAAACAGAATACAACAGGGGAAGCCTCAAACTATAGATGAATGAGACGTTGAGATTATCAAACAACGTATCCCATTTCTTTCACAGATCCAGTTAAATAAAGGCTCTAGAGTGACTCAGGGTTTAGGAACCCAGGATCTTTGATTGAAAAGACCTATGTGTACCCTGGTCTCTGTCCATCAATCAATCATTAAGCATTTAGTTATTTAGTACTGTACAAAAATCAAAAATCATCGTGCGTTTCTGTGAAAAAAAACAATTCGAATACAGAAGTCAAAAACCTTACAAGTCAGAACCTGTAAGCTGGATCAGAGCACCAAAGTGCTACTAAATATTAAAAGCCAATCAGTCACCTATGGCAAATCTTTATCAGATCTCACTTAAGCTTCTCAATTCCCTCTTTCCTCTGACACAGAACAAGCCTTGAAACTGGGTAGGCTGCTTTCTCCAATTTATCAGAAACCTTTCAAAACACAAGCAGAGCAATAAATGTTTGTTTGAACATTTATCTGACTGACTTCTCCACCTTTTTGTTTCGCAGATCTGTGGTGTAAAATAAACCTCCTCACCATTGTCCATGCTACTCTTAGTTAACATGACAGCTTGTTTAAACCCAAATAGATAACAGCGATGGTGGCTGAGAAAAGATTCTCCATGTGGTTGTTATGTAACAGCTTACCTCAGTTAACATCGTTCTTTTTTTTCAGTACTGTACTGCATTGCAGCTGCTATCTAACCTTCTACGTATCAGGGAATTCCCTTAATATGGTACAAGTGTTTCTTTTCCCTTCCACTGTTTTATTTCTTAACACATTTTAATATTTTCCTGTTGATACTGCATGTATAATATTCTTATGTAATATTTCCAAAGGTCATGGGCATTTTTTAAAATTTCTCCTTCACTTAGTTAAAATTAAGATTGTTACATTCTTTAAACATGTACAAATCATGGCCATAAAGAAATAACTAACTTTGAAGTAGTACACAAGGAGTCACCCTCGCAGTACTGGTAGCATGTTTTAATATATATTACAGTCTCATTAAAAAGCTTTGCAGTATATTATACACTGAACGCTTATGACAGTAATTTGTTGACTTACTATTTATATGGAACCAGAACTATAGCATCATAAATTTAAAAGATGTTCACTGCTTCTAGATTCACATTGAAATTAAATCTGTCATTTTATAACCTCAAAATGTCGGACTGTGAAATCAAAACCATATAAAAAGGTGAGATAAGCATTCAGCTGTGCAGACAAATCTGCACTGATCATTGTCACAGGCAGAGGGAGCTGTGTGCCTGTATGCTGTGGTGGTGTTGGCACAGTTTATTCCTGAGCGCCCTCTCACTGTGTTCAAGGACATTAAGAGACAGATACAGTGAGACTGTTAAAGACTACATGAGGCTTATTTAGGACAGCAAACTTGGATTGAACATAAAACACAAGGGAAGCAATGCAGTGACAGTGTTATGATTACATCATATGTCTGTGTTTGGCATACAGGTACATCTCTAAAAAAAGAGAATATTGTAGTAAAGTATAATATTTTGATTAGTCGTTTCAGAAAGTAAAACCCATATTGATTCATCGTGCAAAGTGAAATATTCCAAGTGTATCTTATAATTTTGTTGATTATGGCTTATAAATAATAAAAATTCCAACTTCATTGAGTCAGAAAAATAGAATGTTGTGTAAAAGTTAAACCCTGGAAACTCATGGTGTCACTCCCTAGTCAGGTAATTGAGTTGAAACGCCTACAAAGGTTTCATGAGCATTTAAACGGTTTATCAGTCTGAGTAAGTAGGCTACAAAATCGTGGGGAAGACTGCTGACTGGACAGATGTCCAGAAGACAGTCATTGACACCCTTCAAAGGGAGAGTGAGCCACACAGGGTCTGTGCTTTAAAAGTAAAAAGAAAAAGAAAAAAGCAGGTTGTTCATTTTGTGTTGTCTAGTCATATTCATAGAAAGTTGAGTGGAAGGAAAAAGCGTGGTAGGGTAGGAAAAAGTGCAACAACAGGGAGAACCAAAGCCTTGAAAGTCATCAAGCAGAATATATTGAATTTATTCAAGAGTTAGGGGGAGCTTCAGAAGGAGCAGACTTACGCTGGACACATGGGCTACAAACACATTGTAGTCCAACACATGGGCTACAAAGGTCAGATTGCTCATGTCAAAACACTCCAGAAGTAGAGATGAAGTCAGATGTGTCTTATTTGGGTGGAAGAGTGAAAGAACTGACCTGTTGTTAAAGTTTGCATTTCATTTGGAAACCAAGTGCCAGAGTTTGGAGTAAGAGTGGGAAGGAGCAGAATCGATGTTGCTTGAAGTCCAGTGTGAAGGCTCTAGTTATCTACTGGTGTTGGTTCACTGTGTTTTCTGAAGTCCACCGTGAACACAACCGTCTACCAGAACATTTTAGAGCACTTTATGCTTTCTTCTGCTGTCAATCTTTACAGAGATGCTGACAGGCCTTTGAACCTGCCCACTCTTCCAAAGCTGCCAAAGTTTTTCTGTTAAAAATTTTAATTTTCAATTACAAACTTGCACAGAATATTGCAGAAAATGATGAGGAATAAAGTATTGTTTGTATTAATCCAAGAAGTTTATTAATTCATAAGCAACAAAGGTAAAACCTGGATTGGTACTTATAAAATCTCCGTCTTCGATATTACTTCCATATATGTACAATTAATGACATATGACTCACCTAGTTGAAAGCAGGGTAAACAACAGAGAGGTGAGATCAGTTTATTCCACTTCTTTCCTTTTATGCTTGTCAATCTTGGCTAAAACAGATATACATTTATACTTGAAATATTGATTTAAACACCTCTAAAATAAAACCTTAAATCGAACATACCGATTTTAGTTGAGATGTTTGTATTAATTAGAAATTTGCTTATTTGCTTATCTAGTTAACATTGTAAAGTTTGCCTCAAAAACTACTGGTGTAAAATAAATTCTTTGGGCAGAGTAGAAAACTTATTTTCCCTTCAATTAGCAAGGTCATCCTTTTTAATAAGGCATACATATTATGTGTTGCAGTTATATGATGTCAACATCTGGCCACAGAGCTCTAAAATTTGTTGTTTAGTTTGACAAGTCCTAATAAATACAGTATGTATTTCTTTTTGGATGAAAAGCTGTTAATTATAGCAAAATGTGTACTTTGTCCTTGAATGTTTGTTCAGGTGTTGCTTATTACTCACTGTCAAATGATGGGGATGATGCCAACAATTATGGAGATGAACTGGCATATATGCAGGTAGGCAGACAGAAGGATAGCACAGCATGTGAAATTTTAGTTAGATACTGACAAGAAAGATGGTACAGAGAATGGTTTGGCATCATATTAACAATATCATGTACAAGATCAAAGGATGGACTTATAGGAACACAAACAGTAGGTTTCTGTTGTATCCTATTTTAATTTATAAAATTATCATAATACACTGTAGCACCGTAGATGTAGATAATAGACATCATATTTACATCTGTGTCATCAGAGGAAGCACACAAAACATAGCTTTACTTACAAATACCTAAACTGTGTGTGTGTGTAAACGTTCATGATGATATCTTCACTCCAAAAACATACAAAGCAGTATTTTCTCCACTCGGAGATAATTTTAGGTGTATCCACATATGCTTTTTGTTGTTTAGGCTGTACATCCCCATGAATTTGTCATCTTAGGAGACTGAAAATAATAAATTTTTAAACCGTTCTAGAGTGGATCAGAACGCCGGTTTTATGTTTCGAAGTGTACATATGAGAAAAGTCTTTTTTGTTTTTTAAACAATGATATCAAAGCTCCCTCTGTCTCAATCCTGCAAATGCCTCACTTTCACAAATAAGAAACAGGGCGCCACCAAGTGGCCCGGCATACCAAGTACATTATTTTCTGTGGCGTGGACATTTTTTTTAGTCATTTACAGAAAATATACTGTCTCTGTTTAGACAGGACCTACATTCAGGAACTAACACTGCACCTAGCCTCTGCTTTGGCCTTTTCTAGAGTTCCTTTCTTTTATAATTCTATATCACTTTTTCAATATTTTGTGACTGGCAAATATGCAGTCACATTATTATTTGTCATGGTGGATGGAGTTGAATTACAGAAACAGTTGTAGGAGCTACATTGTCAAGAGAAATTCACTGTCACAAGGCAAACCTTTAGTGATTTAAATGACTGGGCTTAGATTGATATTGTCAGCCACATGCTAAGCTGCACTAGAGGGAAGATGGGAAGGTGAGCTAGTTATCAAAGCTATCTAGAAATTGTGATTGCAACCCAATGTACAATATTGGTTATAGAGCAAAAATTTTATGAAAAAGTTAAATTCTAGAGTCCGCTGACTCAGAACGTTCTTTAGTGAGAGTTTTAAGGATATGATATCTTGGACTCCTTTCTACGGGCTAATGCATTTCTGTACAAGTGTTTTTTGATCTGGTGATCTCTGCCTAAATTACTACTTTCACAACAAGGTATTCGATTATCACAGAAGACTGATGGATTTTAACTTGTAAAATGTGAAAATTTTAAATCATTCTTCTCTGCTTTTAAACTTTTGACACCTTCTCTTTAAATGTCCCCACAGTCAGCCATTTCTCTTTTTGTACATTTTTTGCAATCTTACCTCTACAAATCATTGTAATTCAAACAAATGCAGGTATCATCACTATTTATCTATCTTCATTGTGATAAAGCAAAGCTCTACTGTAAACAACCATACTTAGATTTTACTGAGCAGATGTCGTGGCATAACCTGCACAGTTCCTTAAACTTTCTTCCACGTTTTTCTTATATTCAATCTGAAAATAACTCATTCAACAGATTTCTGGAGATTAATACTAAAATAAAGGCTGTTGTCATCCTTCTGTCCTTTATTTTTTGTGATTTAAGCCTTGTCTGTTATCAGGTAATCTGTCAATGCAAGCATATTTTTAGCAACCGCACATATGTGAAAATATCCTGCCTCTGCAGAAAACATGGCACTGTACTTGTTGTTGAGTCAATTTTTCTAATGGCCTGGAGTGATATTCTTGTCATTTGTCACTAATCACCTGTTGGGAGATCACAGAAGCTTTGGCTGGCATAAGGGTCGGACTTGTTATTCAGAATTACCCTCAAGCTTGTTTAGATACACCAAAAATTCAAGAAAAATCTGAGCAGTATAGTTCTGTACTGTCTTAATTCTCCAAAAGTAAATGGATAAATAATTCCTAACCATTTTGCTCGTGCACATATGATGCATTATTATTTGCAATTATTATTTTATTTATGGGACTTGTGCTTATTATTTCAAAGGTGGACTGTTTTTCTGTATCGCTGCTTGAAAAAAGCACCTTCAAAAACTGGCAGTAGGTTTGATTTTAAACCCATTTTCAACCCAAAGAGATCCATCCAGCACGTCTTTGATCATGCCAGTCCATACCAGTACCTCACCTCCCCTTGCTGGCATCTGACTCCAAGTGGAGCTCTGTGGCTATTACTGATCCAGCCATGGATCTATCCATCTGGTCCGTTAAATCACTCTCATTTCATCAGTCCATTAAACCTTTTAAAAAAATCAGTTCTCAGATATTTCTTGGCCCAGTTTTGGCACTTCAGCTTATGTGTCTTGCTTGTTGGAGGTCAGGTTTCAGCCATCCTTATCTTGGCGGTAAGGACCAATGTCTCTGAACCCTGAGCATCTTGTGCTTTTAGATACTCCAGGAAAGTATCTAAAAGCTTTCCTGGAGAAAGCTTTTAGATATATATTAGCTTTTAGATAGATAGATATATAAAACTGATATAAAACTAGAAGATGACGGGTAGCTTCACACTTGATTCTTCTCAAATCCTTTGCAGATAATTAGCATCTTTTTCCCTCAAAATGTCTCTTGTGATCCTGTTAACGTTTTTGCAACAAAATATTTGAAAAGTCAAAAATTACTGATTCAGCACTCTTGAACTTGCTAAGATATCAGGGCATGACCACAAAACCATCAGAATCAGCAAAAAAAATTTGGCCCATCTTGCCTAAAGTACTAATTATCCACATCTCAATATAGGGTCTTGACCTGCTTAGGCTACACCATCCCTCATTATACATGTAGACACATGCTATGCTTAAATCCTCAAAACATTCTGCTTTATCTAGCTTGGTGTTAGAATATATGACTAAAATTATAATATGGTGAATAAGTAAAGACGTGTGCAAAACATTAGCTTTCATCTTTATAAAATGCTGATTTGGCTTATTATTATTGTCAGTCTTCTCTGACATTTTGACTTCAAAATGGGTCAGACATTAATGGGCAATAATGCATCTTGTAGATCTGTGCCTTCTTTCCACAGATGTTTATCCACATGCTGGCAAACTCTGACCGTCCTACTGTGTCAAGGTCATATATTGCTGCAGTTCTGTCTATCTGTTTTATAACATAACCTGGAGATCTTTGAGCTTCTGTCAAAAGTTGAAGATGGTTTCACTGTCATGAGATTACCCTTAGATCTGTAGTGTTTTGTTGGTTTTAAAGGAATGCATATTCAACATAAAACAGAAAAGTTAAAAAGGTTTTGAATATTATGTTAATTGTTATAAACTAGAGGGGACTTGGTTGAGACTGGAGTTTAAACTAGAACAACTTTAAATAGAAATAGAGGTATCCTTTATCGTCCCACAATGGGGGAAAAAATGACACATAAAACATAAAAAAACTGGGGAACATTAAGATTTCTCATACAGCTACAGTGGAGAACAGAAGATGGGCTAAATCTTATTATTTAAAGGTTCATTAAATAATTAACCTTAAAGGCGTAAAATAAATAAATTATAAATTTATTATAAATAAATGATAAAGCTTAAAGGCGTAAGCTTTATCAGCTTACGCCTTTTTCAACAGCTGTGTGATACATAGCTCGTTCTGGATGTTGCTCTATACTCAACCTGAAACAAAGTCAAGCTGAATGTAAACATCCAGAGGGGATTTCCCAACAGCTGCACTTTTATGGTGTATTCATGTAAAAATGCCTCAATAGACCAAGTATGAAAACATTGCTTTTTTATTGTCAAATGTCAGCACAGTTTTATTGAAAACATATTAGACTCCACATTAACCATTTGTAGTTTTTAAATGTCGTATAATTTGTTCTTCAATTCAGCAAGTGGCTATATCTACTCATCCTTTAATAATAAAAAAATAAAGTAAAACCAAATCTGCTGTGTGTTCTAGAGTGATCACTTTTTGTTTCCATTGATTAATTCATGTTTGCGAGCTCACACTAGTCAGCCTGTGTTTGGTTTCTCTGCTCTTTTGTCGGTTCTGTTATCTAAAAAAGGTCAAGTGTATGTTGGTGTTACAACATTGTGGCTTCTAGAGAACCTCAAAGCAAAGTTATTTACAGATGATGGAGAGACACTCCAGTCACTGCAGGGTTCTGCAGAATACAAAACTGGAAGCTTTGATTCCAGGTCCCCCTCTGTGTGGGTGGGTGGTGATAAAGGGCAACGGTGAGGTAAAGGTTCACTTTGAATAATATTACTAATGATGAACCTTTAAATAATCTGGTGAAGACTTGATTAGCATGGCAAATGCTGAGTCACTGATGCCATTCTTGCAAACTGTACATAAAACGCACTATCAATTTTTGTGGCTGATCACAAATTTTGTTAAGCACTGACCTGCAGTACAGATGTTACTCAGTTCTGTTATTTTTAATAACAGTACCTTTAGTAACTATCAACGACTAGTTTAACATGTTAACATGACAGTTTTTGTTTGTGATACTTTGTTCGTGATACGTAAAAAAATATATATATGAAAATAATTGTATATTTGGATGTACAATTATATTATTGTATATAAATTTTTCTATAATTTTTGATATACAATTCTAAAATAGTATATCTTTATACAATTTTTGCCATGAGAGATTCAAGGATTTCTCACATGCATGAATGAATCAAAACCACTTCTCCAGGTATGTTTTTGATGAGACAGTGACATTATGAAAGTCACATTGATATGTAGTTGATGTTACATAATACGCCTTCTTAAACTCTTCTAAAAGATTAAATAAACCAACTTTTCTGTTGGTTTATTTAACCAACAGAAAATTTGTTTTTGTTTAGTTCCAGTTGTGGCAAACGGCCTGAAATGACTTGATAGGTCCCTTAGTTTCCTTTCTAGTAGCTTCTATGACCTTTTTGGGTTCCTTCTTTAAAACTCCAGTGAAACTAAACATAGCTAGCTTTGAGTCCAAAAAAGATCAGATATTTAGTTACATAGCTGATCACAACATGGGTCAGAGAAGCTTAAAATCCTACATTTATGGTCACAATATAACATCTTGTTGAATCTCTAGTATTGGAGTATTGTAGCTTTATTGTGAACAAGTAGACTTAAGTTTAATCTACAAATATTTAAAATTATTCTGGTATTTGAGATAGATCTATCTTATATATCTATCTATAGCTTGTTCTATAAATGTATCTAAACTGCTTATGGCTTTGAGCTAACTTTTTCAGTTAAGTACATTCTGCCTCCTTAGCTTTTCTAATAGCATTGTAGTTGCAAGACAAGATAACTGGTTTAGATTGATTAAAGCCAATAATTACTAGACGACAATCTTGGAAAATGTGTCATTGAGAGAGTGACTGCACAGAAGAGGTCAGTCACTGCAGAGTGCAGTAGCAGTTTACTTACTGGTGAGACAGCAGCAGCGGGTTCATGGCTCAGCCCATCCTTCCTGTCACAGCGCAGCGTTACGTTCTGCATCCCTGCTCTGTCGTCAGAGAAGCCCCAGCCTCCCACCCGCGCACAACTCCTCTCCTCTCTGCACCAGAAAGGAGCAATCTCATCTCTCCTTGTCTTTTATGTCCTCGCTCACTCTCTGTCAGTTAGTGTGTGTACTCAGAATGAGGTTAGCAGCACCAGCAGCAGCAGTAGATAGAGACAGCAGAGGCACAGTTACTGCAGCAGCCAGGAGAGGCTGTCCTTCAGCTGTGCACCATCTACTGCTGCATTCACCCCTGCCCTGAGAACACAACGCTCATTCCTGTGCTCTCTCTCCCTGTTTCTTCCTGCTCCTTCTCTCACCTCTCCGAATTCATTTCTGGAATTCGACACCCTCTCTTTTCTTCCTCTTTCTCTGTAGCAGTGATGGGGAGGACCACCACGTAGAGACCGAGAGGCAACAAAGGCAAAAGCAGAAGAGCAGTAATGGGAAGCCACACATGGAGCGGGTCTGGACTGCAGCCGTGGTGAGCCTGAGAGCTACAGGACCTGAGACCATCATCATTGCCCTCCTCAGGACCTAACCACTTGGGCTGTCCAGCACCTGGATGCTCCCCATTTGTGATTTGCCACCCCCTTTCCTTCCCCTGCACCGTTGCTCTCGTTCCTGGACTTTAGTTTTCATTTTTTTTAGTTTCATTTTTTTTCTTTTAAAATTTGTTTAACCTGAAACAGAGGCGTCTTATCCTTGGATTTTTTTTTCTTTTTGTAGTAATCTTTATCCCCAAGAATTACTTGCATTTTCTTCTTTTTTTTAGTCATCATTGCCTGCTTGAAATTATTTTTAGATTATTTTTTTTTTAATCAGACTGAGCTCTGTTGTGCAATTTTTCTTCAATAAGCAATAACAAACACTAATCCAACTGACTTGAAAGCTGACACCATGGGGGACATGTCCAATAGCGATTTTTATGCCAAGAACCAAAGAAATGAGGGCAACCATGCGGCTGGCTTTGGCTGCTCTGTTATGGAGCTGCGATCGTTGATGGAGCTTCGTGGCACAGAGGCAGTGGTCAAGCTCCAAGAGGACTATGGGGCAGTGGAAGGACTGTGCAAGCGATTGAAAACCTCACCCACTGAAGGTAAATCTATATTTTCTACTCATGCGCATGAAATGAGTAGTGGTGGTTACATTAAACATCTTATGTTTAGAGAGAATACTGTTTGTGCATTACTGTGTAGTATGTGGCTATGCAAATTAATTCCTTATTAGTATACTTGTTTTTTTTTTAAATGCAACCTTTGATAGAGGTACATAGCTACAGAAATGTTCATGAAGCATTTGGAGAATACGTAAGTACAGCATCAGAATAACACATGAGGTTGGGGGATCCCATTTTAGGTGTATATAAAAAAATTTGCTGTGTGCAGTGAGTGAGAAATCTGTTTAGTATGCACAGAAATATTTCTGGACAGTTTAGCCCACATCGCTCCCCTCCCCACCAGAAGCATCCCACCATCTCTTGTCGTCTTCCTTTTCAGCCAATCAGGTGCAGATTTATTAAAGTAAAGGTACTGCTCCACGTGGGGTGGGCTGGATGGTTTGCCAATGTGAACTGAATGTGGTTGGAATCAAAATAGCACATTTTTTATTTAATGTTCTGCAAAAAAACATTAATATTTATTTTATGGGATGTATAACTGTATTTTGGCATAGGGAGGTTATAATCCCATATGTTTGGTCACCTCTAGCCAAATTCTCTTTACTGTTCATTTTCTTATGTAATCACCATAACTGTGTGATATTTGAACTACTCATCTTACTTTGAAGTCTGACTTTCTAACTCCAGTCATGCAACATTGTCATATAGACACAACAGAGAAGACCAAATATATTCAGAAATAATTATCAACTAATTAAAATATTATGGGTTGAACATTTATTCCCCATTCAGGTTTCCATTTTAATTAATACTGATAATTTTTTTTGTTTCATTAGCATTTTTGCACATTCATTTAGTTTTTGAAATATGCTGCTATGAAATGTCAAAAAAAAAAAAAAAAAAAAAAACTGTTCCAGTTACAAAAAGATTCAATACATAAATAACCAAAATTTAACTGAAAAGGAAAAATGGCTTTGGACTTTGACCCAGGTAAATAATAAATTCTTAATCTTGAACTTCCACAGCAGTCCGGTTTCTTGTAACGGATACCCAGAATATATTTATGGATGGGTTTCTTTGAAGGTAATGCTGATAACGGCACAAGGCCATCTGGTGATTCCTATTAATCATTTAGGGGCTGGATGGGTTGTCGGGCTACTGCTCAGTTTTCTAAGAATGGAGACATTGGGATCCTTGGTTAGAAATCTTCTTCTTTTTAGAGACTGGCGAAAATATTGTTGTTCTGAGCTGTTCTAAAAGGAAACAAAGCTTGGGATTCAATTAAGCTTAAGCATCAAAAGAATGCAGAGAAGTTCAGGGTCATCTTTGCAAAAGTTAAAAAGCAAAGAACCAAAGTATTTTTTATCACAATCTCTGGGGACACAATCATTGGTGACCAAAAGCTGTTAACATCAATTTAATTAAAGTAATTTTACAAAAATAGAGTGCATAGAAACTTCTAATTAGGTCATATAAACTAGGAACGAATTATCCTTTTGTTTTAACCTTTTGTTTACCTGGAACATAAATATGTATCTAATACACAGACTCATTTTTTAGGCCATGAACCATTTGGTCTAATGAGGCATGTCAATGTTCTACCATTAACAGTGATTAATGATAAGAGTAGTGAAAAATCTCCAAAACACAGTGTTGGAAATCTGCAGCAAAGACTGTGATCTGTTTCTTGTGTGAGTCTCCACAATGATCATTTGACAAATATAGGTGCCAACCAGGAGGGATGCCAGAAGAGTAGTTTTCAATTACAGTCACACATGTAAATGTGTGACATTCACCATTCTCTACTAGAACTTTAATTGGAACCATGTGCTTTGATCAGATGAAGTAAGATTGAGATATCTGTAACACAAACACTTCAGATTGGTCTGCTGTGACGTGAAAGGATGAGTATTTGCTGAAGAGCCTAACACCCAATATTAAGTATGGTGTAGAATCTGTGATGCTTGATAAAGTACATGGTATCTAAGTTCTTTGAAATACCGTGGAGATATTTAGTATAGCTTTTGCAACAAAGTAATCAACACAAAATGTGTTGCTTTGATCAAAAATAATTCTCCCAATCACAATTCCCAGATTCAAATTATCCCCCACTGTATTTTCTTGACATTAAGTCACACTATTTTTCATAGTTTTGCTGGTTCTGGGACTTGTGGTCAGGCGACTTAGATATGTGTTCTTCTCTTCATTATGCATTTTTTGACTGATTTGTTAAATGTTAACTCAACTGACCTAGACCAAGGAGTGAACATTAGTATCTGCAACCAGGAGGAAAGTTAATGACAGGCTGAAAGCAAGATGGTAAAAGATGGAGGAACAAATCCATAGTAGGGTGCTGGCAGGAGAAGCTTGTGAACAGTTCAGTTACGTCTCCACGTCATTGAGTCATTTATATTCAAGGAGATGAATATAAATGACTCCAGGAAGGCCCTCTTGGTGTTACCTGCATTGTGCAGGTGAGACCATATTTACAACATCTGTGTGAAACATTTTCTGTACTTGTACAACAATGGTAAAATTTGGTTTTATTAGGATCCTTATTAAATATGCCAACTTAACATTTCATAACTGAGCTGAACAGCACATCAGTATTAAAACCTTTGAACATTTTGAATATCTCTCTGGAAGATTAGGTCAATTTCCTGATCAGTTTTTTGAGATGTCCAACTCAATGTGTTGGGCGCAGACCAAAACAAAGACAACAAATTTTAGTCAGTCTTCAGGAAGCTTCCTGTTGAGCTCGACACAAGGGGAGCGACAAGCTACAGCAACAGACGAACGTTTTCCGCCACTCTGGGTGAACCCAGCACACGAGACGCAAACAGTGACAAAAGTTGAATATGTGGGCACATGTACGAGCATTATAGGCCCCCCATTGAATGAGCAAAAGAAACAAAGAAGACAATGACAGAAATGGTAGAACTTCTCCTTTCATATTCTGTGATGTATTTAATGGACACACAGACTTTCTCTTCTGTGGTACCTTCTTAATGTCTCTTTCTTCGATCGTACATTATCAAGATGGGATGCATCTTTGCCATGTTTGGTTTTTGTCTGAAAACGTCCACTGGTTTCCAATTAAGAACTGTCCTCTATACCGCTTTATACTTACTCTGCAGAACATGTTGCCCCAGAAATCCGATCATGATAATGCTTACTGTCATCATGTGTTTGTAATTTGTGTCTCAGGAGGCTGCAGTTGACCCTATATAAAATGCCCTCACTGAAGTCAATTTATTATTCTATGAGGCATGAAGACATAAAGCATCTGAACTGACAAAAATGGTAAACCTACCATATCTTTGCCACAACAAGAGGTTGAAACTTCTAATGGTGAAGGTTGTGACAAAGATATGTGACTTTGTTTCTCGAGCTGCTGAAGAGATTGCTTATGTATTTCTTGACTGTTATGAAGAAACCAGACATTCAAGAGCCATAATTCTGGGAAAATGTGGAATGGACAATGGTTTCTCTGGCTGTGATTCTTTGCTCTTCTTAGTATTCCCCTTCCTTGTACCATATACCTGCGGGCAGGATGTAGTTACGCACATGTCACCTTGTAGGTAATGGTGAGGTGATGTCTTGGCTTTGCTGTCAGACAGCCAACAGGTTAATGCCATGATTCTGTCTTAGGTTGGAAGCTAAGCTGTCGACCTAGATTTTAGTTTCCAAGAACGTGTTGTGAATGTGACCTGATTCTTTGATAAGAGTGAACTGCTTGGTAACAACAGTAGAACTATTTCATCAAGCGAATGTTTAACGCAGTACTACATTGGACAGTTTCTTTGGGTAGAGCACATTAAATTTATAATAGATATAAAAGCACTTCTATTTTTGCTGAACCGGGATGAAAAAAAAGCACTTAAGTCATCAATACCATTTGATGTTGTGGTAGAGACTAAGAACATACTCATCAAGATTTTTGCTATAAAGGAATAGAAGGAATATGTGTATGCAAAAATCTTTTCTTGAAACAACAAAAAAATCTGCATACAAGACAAAAACACCTTCGTCACACAATTCACCACATATTTTTACAAGTTTGTGCCAAATACTTTTCGTTCTGTTTGGGAACCTTACTCTGTTTTGTGAACAGAATAAGGTTTGAATCAAACACTTCCAGATGTCTCCATCTGGATAAAAACTGTTTTATTCCAATCACAAGATATGCAACAAATTTAGATCTATACCTTAACCTATTATCTTTCAATATTTTATATAGCCCTTCTGACACTGCAAAAACACAAAAGTATTTCTGGTCTAGTTCCTAGTGGAGAAAAATAAAAGTTCTATTGGCAGATTATTTCACTTATAACAAGACTCTGTAAGTTAAATAATCTTAATTAAAGTCTTAAAACAGAGGTTCTAATTCAGAACACTGGTGGTTGAAATGTTTGGTCTGTGACTTACGTCACTTCAATCAACAAATGCAGACATAACGTCTGTCAGAGAGCGACACAGTGTAGAGGAACGTAATTGTGAGATTAATAATGAGCAGCACCAGGAACACGTGTCGACTTTTGGAGCGGAATGCTGGTGAATTTGCAGTCTTGCAAGCAGCATAGTTCTCTGAAGAACAGGCACGCAATGAAGAAGTGAGAAACGGTGCAGCTCTGGTCAACGTTCTGTTGGAACATTGGCTTTGTGCTGGCCGGTATAAAAATCCACCACTACATAACATTAGTTTGACATGATGTGCATTTTTTTCTTTGTTTGAAATTTTATTTGAAATAGAGTTAATGCAATTGTTATGTTTAAAAAATAAAATTCTACAAAATAGTTATTTTTATAAATAGCAAAACAATCAGCTAATTTGAAGTGTTTAATTATGTTTGGGCCAGCAAGGGATTTCCAGAAGACAAATTGAAGTATCTGGGTTTATTTGAATCGATTAAAACCACAACCTCAGGGTTCTCTATTGCTGAGTGTCGCTGCTAACATCATTGGAGAGCGGTAATGTGGGCCCACCCACATTACCGCCCATATTCATGAGGAACAGACCATAACGGAGATGCTGCAAACTGGGATAGAACCGAACCAGACATTAACCAGTTAGAGTGAGACTTGACAATGGAGAAGCAGCTGTTTGGCATAGATTATGTGGGAATTTTGTAGTTGTCAATTCCAATCCCTGGTTTGAAGAAATAAAACATACTGAAGTTTGTTGTTTTATTGTGACAAATTTCAAACAAGTTTAAGGGATATGAATATTTTTGTACACTGCTCATCCAAAGCAGAGATTAATATTTACATTGCTGTGTTTACATTAGCTTAATGTAAGCACATTACATTTTTATCCGTTTCCTTTTCTCTGCTTCAGAGGGCTTGTCTTCCACTGTCTTTTTGCATCTTTCAGCCAGTCAGTCCCATAATAATGGCAGCTGATTTGGACACTGAGCTTCTGTGACATTTTGTTGTGGTTGAAATAGGTTCCTCCTCACAATGCAGTGGCTAAAGCATAGTAGTTACTGAAGTACTGAACAGGCATTTAAAGGCTTGTCTGAACAATAGCCATTCTGAACACAAGGACTCCCTGCGTGGGTATGGACGGTGTTGTTTATTTCAATATGCTATTTTAACCTTTGTGATGTAATATGTCAAAATGACAAATTCTTTAACAAAATATCTCACAACTCCTTTATCTTAGGGACATATAAGGTTTTACTCTTTGGGGATTTAGTTGCTTAGAAAGAATTTGTGAATTATTGGAATGGATAAATGAGAGTACTGAAGATATGTGAAATATAATCTACCACTGTCCCCTGGTGGCAATATGTGTTGGTGTCACATTACGACCTAGATTTTCTTTTCTGGATCTGATAAATCTATTGTTTTAACTTCAAACAGAAATTTATTAATGTTAATAGTCACAATTGATCATGTCAGATTTTAGACAGGCCACCCAGGACTGGCTTTTAGGTTAATTAAAACCTGGTCCTTCACAATAAGTCACAGTATGTCTTTTAGAATATCACTAAGAAAGGCAACACATTTTTCTCTTCATTACAATATTCTAGTATTCATGTCTACTCACCTAAATCCTTTGTACTTCCCAACCTCTCCCTTTGGTTCCCCCAGGCCTTCTCCCCATCAACCTCTTGACTTGCCCTTTATATGCTTCTACCTCCCATCACTCTAAACTTGCGACACCTTACGTCTCTTTCCTTTCCTTTTCTCCTTCGCTCCCATTTCTATTTCCGTGAGCTGGTCGGTCGCTGGTATCCCAATGGGCCAGTGTGCAGTGTAGCCTAAATAGACCTGCTCTACATCAATAACCTTCATCATGTCTCCCTTCTACTCTCACATCTTTCACAGAGTTAGTTGCAATGTGAAGAAATGCTGGGAAAGTAGCACATCGAGCTGAAAAAGTGGCACATTGTTTTCATGTGACCTTGACTGTTGACTGATGTTAATCTGTGTTTAGTGAAATAAAGACTGCACCAAATTTAGATTGAATCTGAAGTATTCCTTTGTCATTTATCTAGCAAGTGATAAGAAGGGAATTGCTAATGCCCTGCATTTTGTGTTAGTAATGACAGCAATCATTGATCCCTAAAACACTTATGTTTATAAATCACTGAATGGCTTAGCACCAAAATACATTAAACCCCTGTTGTTGTGTCTACCTTCCAAACCACTCTGGTCTTCTGTTTCTAGTCTGCTGTATATCCCTGGAGCCAAAACCAAACATAGAAAAACGGCATTCAGCTTTTATTCAACACAAATCTGCAACAAACTTCCAGAAAACTACAAAACAGCTGAGAAATTGAGTTTCTTTAATAAATCGCGGCATTAGAATTGACTTTGATTAGTAGGAAGTTCCCTGGATATTGAGTTCCATCTCCATACCGGATCATATGAATATGTTTAAATCTATATCATTATTGTATTTTCTGTTGATTTTTGCTATGGTATTTTATAAGCTAATATGAAAAAAACCACTCTGGCCAATTTTGTGCACACACCCTCAAGTAAACCAATTAAATGGTACACCTCTGATTGTTTATGTCTGTTTTAGTATTAGTAGATGATGTAGAGAGGTTCACAACAGACTTCAGAATGTAATGACAGAATTTTAAAGTTGCTACTGGGGGTATTTTGTGACACATGGGTGACACAGTTACCATTTAGAGATGCTAGGATTCCTAGGCTACATTCACAGCAGGCAAATACAACTCAAATATTATTTTGTTTTTCATCCATATGACTTTTTCATGGGAGTTTGAATGTCCTTATTCAGTTTTTTATTTTCCAACAAAAAAAAACAAATGCAGTTTGTGCCAATTAAGACTTTTATGTCATTGACGCGGAACATGAATTATGATTCTGCATAATTATTTTTGTACACTTTTTTTTTTTCTGGCGCGTTGAGACAGTGACATGGATGAATTGGATTTTATCAACAGACGTCAAAACTTGATTTCCAAAATAGTGATTTATGACCTAATTTCAAGAAAAACAAACACAAAACTTGGGATAAGTGTGGCATTTGGTGATCATAAAAAATCATCAGATGCATCAAAGCAAAAATGACTTGAAAAGGATCCTTTGTAAAACTTGAGGAAAAACATTTTAAAACAAGTATGAGGAACAATATTATATGATTCCATCTGGAGGCCAAATTCAAACAGCTTATCTAAAACGCCACTGTAAACTGAGCACCACTGAGGGATCTATGGCAGAGGGCAAAGCTAATTACAAAGTTCAGAACATAATTTTTGCAAAAGATCTGTGACCATCAAGTCATTGGAAATTTGAGGTTAGATAGCTCTACCTTGTGATGCGTGCCACAGAGTCTTCTTACGTCACTGTAACTAAATTTTCTGATGCATGACATGGTTGTGCTAAATGAGGTCAGCGAAAGACAAACATTTAAATGGGCTTTTTAAATGTATCAGAGAAATGGCTGATTGCTAAGTAATATTTAGTTTCAGTTGCTGGTGAAGTGAGAGATCTTGGCCTCATCAACTTATTTTAACAAGGTCAGATATGTGTTAGTTCAGAACGTATCAATCAATGTCTGATTTACAAATGCATCGTAGCTTTCTGTGTGACTGATTCCTACACCATGTGGTCGTGTGGTTTTTATCTTTATAAAACTTTATTTTCCCTGGCTTAATTTTTCCTATGGGATTAAAATGTATTATTTTGGTCACATTCTTGATAAAGATGCTGAGTCTGAAGTGTTTCACAAAAGATAGTGATTGGGGTTTTACACTTGTTTTCAATTGGTTGTATTTTTCCAATGTCATTCCCATAGACCGAAAGCATGTGCAGTTTCAGTTTGAGCATTTACAAATAAATTGGATATCAAAGAATAAAAAAGGGCTTTCTTGCAGAGTTGGGAATCAAAGGATGTTTAATAATTCAGAAGATTCGACATGCTTTCTGTTATTGTTTCCTTTTGTATTATTGTGCTAGTGCCATGCTTCTGTGATGACACAGACTTCATTACACAGTGGTTAAATTGTGTGTTTGTTTTTTTTTTTACTTCATGTTTTGCATCTGAATTATGTACACAGCTCAGGAAACTATTTGTCCCTTTCCTTTGCCACCTTTTTATCTTCACACCCCTCCTTCCTGTCAATGTTTCACACACATTTAGCTATTCTTTATTGTATTCTGTTTTTTCCTTGTCCATTCTTATCCATTTTTATCACACCTTTCTGTCTTTAGCTCTTTTTATCCCCTCTCATCCATCCTCATCCATCCTTCCCCAACGATCATACTAATCACATCCTCCAGTTGTGGCACCTCACGCATGTTCCCCTCTGACGCAGTCTATTTAATCTCTGTCCCACAAGGGATCTCTCACATGGAACTGCAGTCTCCTTAATAAGGACAATTTCTCCCACTCTTCAACTCCTCTGCTTCTCCTTTCCTCTCCTCTCCTCTCTGGTGTCTGCCCTTCCCTTTTTTTCTTTCCCCTTGTGACTCTGTAAAGGGGCTGGAAGAAGAAAAAAAAAACCCTGTAGAGTGAAATAGGATGCAGTGAGAAAAGGAGAAAGAAATGACTCTCAGAGGACAATTATAAATGATACACAGCCATTTTCCTCTGAGCCAAACCACTGTCGGCACAGAGTGTGCGTACACATATAAATACATCACACAGGTGATCTCTGCAGTGTAAAAGCAATGACCTTGAGGGAGACTTGCAGTATTTTGGCACAGCAGGCCACACTGCAATACAAAATGTATCAATGCAAGAAATGAGACATAAAATGTAGATTTTTAAAGGGGAAAAAAAGCCTTTGGAACAAAGAACAGTTCATTTATTCAGTTTTCCAAATATTTCACAAGCACAGCAGACATTTTATAAATACACAGCAAAGGAATTAAATACATTTTGTCCCAGAGTGTTACTTCAGAAGTAAATTATTACAACTACTTTTAAAGTAATTTTTTAGTCAATTACATGTAATTTTGACGATTACTGTGTAAAATAGAATCATAGTTAGGATATGTGAAATTTACTTGCAAAAGTAGTGTTCAACATACTATTATTCCCATCATCCAGTAGTATTTTATGGTGGGAATTAAATTGCAATTCCCATCATTGTGTAGGTGAGCACTACTCACTGTTAATTTAAGCTTTATTTCTGTAATTATAAAAATGAATGTGTGAAAGCCCAAGCTCTAGCTTAAATCAAGAGAAACAAATATTTTTGTTTTTATGGTATTTTATTTATTACATGGAACAAATAAGTTAAGGTTTTCTGAAATGTTTATTTAATATGTTGTATCATATTAAACAATGCTCATTGCAAATATGCATGAGCTTTAGAAATATTTGATCAGTTAATACATTTATTACATAGCAATGAAATAACTTAATTGTTATTATACAATATTGTGTTGTCAGTTGGTTTAAAAAATCTTAAATCATTTTTGATAAACACTTTGCTGTATAGAGGCTGTACTTACGCAGCAGTTAAAATGCATGACACACCTGGTTGGGAGCTAGTTCTCAATAAATTAATAAACAAATAGTTGTGTTTTTGACAGACTATATTCATATGTCAGCTTTAAAGTCTGCAAGAAAAACTCAAATAATATTTGGTGCTGGCTGAAAGTGGTAGGGCCAGCTGGATTGGCCCTTCAGCTTTATTTTCTTGGAGCCAGTGATGTTGACACTCGACTTGTCATTTCAAGTGAGGAATCAAGTTCAGCTCTAATTCAGTTTGAATATATTTCCTTAATTTTTCAATGGTCTCATAATGGAAAAAGTTGAATGAAGCAGAGAATCACTTGCAACTGCATATCCATCCTTATCTGTTAGGTAAGTCACACTTAGCCTTCTGAAGATTGAATGGATTCAAATATGAATCACATGGCTTGCACTTTATTTGATATTTATTTGGTTGTCTATTCATTGTGATACATTTCAGTAAACTTTAAAACATGATTCCAGAAAGGTTTCACTTTAGGAAAAAATATCACTTTAACCCTTTCCAGGCAGATGTTGCAGATTTGCTTGATGATTTTTTTTTGATCATTTTGACTATTTTGAAAAAAAGTCTGAATTGTATATTACTACCCCATATGATCATTTTCTCCAAATATCAGATTTTTCCTGCAACTAGAACTTAATTTGAGCCTGAGAGGGTTAATAATGAATAAGTTACTTTATAGCTTACAGCAAATGGGAGAAGTATATTTACAAAATACATTTGTTGACTAAAGTCTAGTCAGTGGAATCAGTGGGTGTTTCTAATTTACTAAGCAAGAATATATTAATAAAGTTGTTGCTGACAATTGACTATCATTTTCATGTCTTATTTAACAGCGGCAAATATTTTTCCCCAAATGCTGAATATACAGTACCCAGTTAAAAAGAAATAATGACTTTCAGAATGTTTTCTCTGAGATGTGTTATGATGTGCAATAAATCTGGACTGCCATATAAGGGTTTGATATGATGGTCTGTTCTGAAAATATTGGAAATTTTCAGTTGTCCATTAATTATCAATTAATTACATATTATTATTATTATTATTATTATATCTGTCATCCATTTTAGATTTTTTATTTTTTTTATTTTTTTTTAGATTTCTTTTTGTTTTTCTTGTTCTCAAGACAAACACAAACATTTTATTTTTACTACTTCTGCTGTACTACTGGCCACACATACAAGGTGTGCATCCCAGGGTGTGTTGATTTCCCTTACCTGTCATGACTATTTCATTACTCTCTCTGGTAGTTTGAATTTTAATAGCTGTCCCTATTGTGTTGTGCTTATCTGAGCCCCTGGGCGAAACCAGAGACTGACACCCAGATGGGAGACCGCAGATAGACCACTGTCACTCTCCCTTTCAGCCTCTTGGCCTCGGATGCTCTCTCTTTTCACTCCCGGGGGGAAGGCTTGCTGATATGTGCCTGTGTTTGTATGAAATTTATTTGTGTGCAGATAAAAAAATTGGTTTATGCTTTCTATGGAAATGGCTGAAGCCATGGAGCCAAAATTAGTTGATGTTTGATCACTTTTCAGCACAGTTGTTTATTTTTATTTAGATATCATTTACAAAAGAAAATAAGCCATTAATATCTTTGTAGTTTACTATTTTTTTTATTTTATTTACAGTTAATCTTGCAGCTTTATGCTTTATAAATACTGATGTACTCAGTAATACAGAGCTGTGCAATGCCTGGAGACTTTTTCTACTCAGATTGAGAATTTAGTTGAATAACATGGATAAATAAATGAATGAAAGATGGTAGTAATGGATGGATGAAAACTAAGGAGTGATCCTTGGATAGCGCATGCTGACTACATGGTTGACCAGTCTGGAATTACAGGATAATGTTACTGACCCCATTACACTTTGTCTTTATCACCAAGCAGTCGTGTCCAAACAAACCCTGTCTATCTCTTTTCTTTTCTTTACCACGCACAAACACACCTCTGGTGCCCTCTGACTGCCAGTAAACAGATGTCTCATTAAAGTTTTGTCCACATGTAGGGCAGTCGGTCTGGTTAGAGTTACAGTGTTTGAAGCTCAGATGGGGGGAAAAAAGAAACAAATGACTAATAAAGTCAATAAGCAGGCAGTAAGAAGGATTTTATTACTCTGTATTTTGATCACAGAGGCTTGAGTAAAAACATTTACAGTTGATACCTGCAAATAAACACAAACTGTATAAAAATATGTTACCTTTTTTGTGTGTTGCACATGAAATCAGGCTAAACTGAACTTATTTTAGGTCAGTAAAGGTAACCAAAATTATTTCTGCTAAATACCAGAACAATTAACAGACTTTTTTCCCCAAAGATTTTCTTTTTTTAACTTCCTTTAAACTATTAGGAGGAGCTGCAATGATGTTGTCATGCCCTTACATGATTCTCATTGGTTACTTCACAAAATCTGAGGTATTTGGAAGCAACATCTCTCAAACTGCTTCCTTTATCATATAATGGAAAATTTAAAAGAAATCACGCAAGGTATCAGGAACACCCTTATGCACCTTCATAAATCTTGGTATTTTGGTACAAAACGGGATGCCATAAGGACACTGGTGTCTTTCTTGTAACCATTTTGGTGGTGACATGTAAGGGTCAACCTGGTAATAGATGAGGAAATAGAGGAAAAAGGGGGCGCCTGCAAGCCTGACAATACCATAATCCACTAAATAGATACCATCATAAAGAAAGAACATTGTGGAAATATTAAAGTAACATCAGCCATAAAGTTTAATCCTTGGCACAGATGGGTCTTTCTAATGGACAGTAACCCTACGCATAACACAAAATTACTTACAGAGTGGCTTAAAGACAAGTTCAATGTTTTGAAATGGCCTTCACAAGCCCTGATTTCAGTTCTATAATTTTTGCAGGCAGAGATGAAAATGTGTGTGTGTGTGAGCAAGGAGGCCTGCTAACCTGAATTAGTCGCACCTGTTCTGTCTGGAGAAATGGGCCTATTTCTCTGGACTGTAAGCCTGTAAAAGTACGGCCATTATTATGATTGTTTAAATAACGATGTGTGATATTGTTAGATGGGAACCATCTGACTAATTGTAAATTAAATTTTCATTTTCATAGACAAAGTTTAATATTATTGAAACATTTGTCCTGAGTCATACAGTTTAAGGGTAATTCTATTAAATACTAAAAAAAATGTATGTAAACTTTGGATTTGAAGTATGCGTATTGTCCTTATTATTCTGATATTTTATGAATTGAACTAAGTTTGGTCATTCCTATTGATGGTAAATCAGATTAAACTTTTCATATTTTAAATCAGAGAGTGCAGTAATCTTTTATATCCTTGTAAACAGTCAATATATAAACATCTTCTGACCTTAAACAAAGCCCTTAGATTTTCCCCAGTAAAGCAGATGTATGATGAATTTCCAAAAGGACCATATGCACTGACATCTTCATGCTGTCTGATAGAGTGAATTAATTGCACATGTTGCTGTCTTACAAATAATTTGTAGAACTATGTAGTTTTGATCAGTTAATAACTTTGAAATTAATATGGAGTGAAATATTAATCTTCAGTTAATTATCACACTATAGGTTTCCCCAATAATAATGCTCTGCTAATAAGTACATGTTGTAGAAATACCTGTGTGTATGTGCGTGTGTGAGAGAGATGGCCATATATTTGGTCTTTTCAGTCCACTCTACCATTTCTCACATGAGTCAGGCTCTTGGACCACAGTACCTGACAGTAAAACTCACCCACTTGTGCAGCTGCCCCCACAGGCTCAAATACACACACACAGGCTCGCTTTATTTTCTGGATTGCAACATACATTTAATTTGGTTTTTGGAAGACAGATGAAGACTGCCCTTATTTCTGTTCTCTTGCAGAAAAAGCAAAGAAGGAAAGTTTTATTTAGTTGGTTCAGTATTTGGTTCAAATGTTCAAATGATTACTTGGCCTATTATTCCACATATAAAAAGTCTTATAGGTCAGTTGGTTGTCAGAATGTGTGATTTTAGTTTTTAAGGTTCAGAGCAGTGCATATTTATAGGGAAACTAACCCCCAAATCAACATTGTCTAAAGAAATTATTTAGGGTTCTATTTTTATGTTTCCGTGCAAATCTTGATATTTCCTGACTATTGGTGAAGGTATATGGTGTTGAACAGATGACTGTGTCAGACCGCCTGCAGTACGGAGGAAGTGGGAGAGGCTAAAGGCAACTCTTGCAGCTGAGCTGAAGAGCGTTGTCACCATAAAAGTTTCCAACAACACAGAAAAAGAGTCACTAGATTTATCACTAGTTGTTGTTTTTAAAACAAGTCACTAGAGGAATCTGGAAAAATCAATAAATATAGCGACAAAGTAGATAAGTTGACAAAAGTACTTCTTTTGTCCTGATCATAGCCCCACTCAGCCCATCCACTCATCCCCACTCTCGTTTATGTCTCTTGGCTAAGCCTTCTCTTCTGAATTTTTTTTCTTAATTTGCCAGGGTTGGGGTTTAGTTTCCCAAGAGGTGTTAGTTACACTTTCACATCTGTTTGTCCTCCATTTAAAATAAAAAAAATAAATAAATAAATACTATAGCAAAACCTAAGTGTTACCACCCACAGTACATTTTTAATGTGACTTTGTGTGACAAACCACACTGTCACTTTCCTCTCCATTGACATTCGAAAAGGGTTGTCCTCTGGCAGAGAAAGGATTTCTTCACACATGTTGTGTTCATATGAGTTCATGTGTCCAAGTGACCCAGTGACTCATTATGAAATTACTTGTTTGTTTCCATACAATACAGTATATTTGCTTGAATCTTTGGCCTTTGTGACTGTGACCGCTCAATGCCCAGCGGTCAAATACCGCATGAGTTGGTGTGGTGACAACAACTGACATCAACTCGTCCCAAAGAGAAATGGCCTTCTACCACAGAGGGGAGGATTGTGCTGAAAGCAAAAATTGGCAAGGAAATTCTTTACATAAATATGTATACATAGTCCTCAAAAACAGAGAAATTTGTTCTCTTTCTTATACGTTGCCAGAACTTAAGGTTGTCATTTTACTAGGATTCCTTGCAGGTTCTTCTTGACACACATTCCATACGGAACTTTTTTCCTGTGTGGTCCCAACTACAAATTTTATTGTGGGAGGACTTCCCGAAAGTTCTGCACTGGAGTTCTTGAGAACTGTGAAAATTTATGGCAAGACACAAAACTTTAATCTTGTTCTTTCCACCTTGAGTAAAGGAACTATTGTCTCTTTTCTTGTGAAGTATGTAGGGATGGGCATTTATCATATTGTTTATTGTTTTAAACTTCTTATTCATTGTCACAGTAAATAGTTTGAATATTTTCCTCCACTGTTTGTTCAATTAAAGCATCAGTATTCATCTGAAAACACGGTTACAGTGTGCACTTTAGTGGTCATATATTCAGACAATCACCAACTGCAACACCACACTTTGATGTGTAGGATGAAGGACCTTGCAGGCATTGTGGCGCACCATGCAGGTACCCTCCATGATCTGGTCCTTTTGGGGTCCTGCTGCTGTTGTGGGCTGGTACCTGACCAATGTGCTGGGGGATGTTTGTGGGGGGATTTCCCTTCTTTGTGCTTTGCTGCCTTGTTGCCAGAGGTCCTGGGCCCCTGAAGGGACTGGGTCCTAAGTTTGACCTGCACAATGGGAGATAGTGGTGTGGCTCCTCTTGGGTTGATACCTTGTCTGTCTGCCTGAGGCTGCTACCTTTAGAGCCAGATTCACCTGTGCTTTGCGGCTTTTGGGTGCTGAGTCTTGCAGGTTTTCCACCATTCTCACTATTGTGCACTTCCAGGTGACAAACTGGCTCACATACACCCACATATCACAAACACTTATTTTTACACATACGCTCTTCCACCCACCCATACACACCCATGCACCGACTCACAAATAATCCAAGTGGTTGAAGGTCATACAAGCACATGTTTCTATTACATCAGTCTGGCCTGCTGGATCCATACTTGATATAATAGTAAACCATGCAATTTGAATTATGTCTTGAAATATCCTGGCACATCTAAGCTAGCTTTTTAAATGGGATGCCTGAAATTCAAAATACAAGAAATGCAAATAATAAATTTAAAAATGCTAGACAAACAAGGTAAGAGTAAATAATAACCTTAATCATGTTACAGTGAAAAATGACAATTTTATTACAAATATTCATTAAGTAATCAAATCAGAAATAAAATTTTAATCCAAGGAACAGAGATTTTGACTGCCAATTTCTTGCAGAGAATAGAAATGTGACCAGGAAATTAAGTAAAAACAACAAAAATATATGGCTGGAAGAAGAAATAAAACGAGAATAAGCTGACTCAAGAACACAAATAGCCAGGATAAAATTCAATAAATTAATATAATAAGATCAAGACTAATGTAATAGCCTGTTGTAGAGTGGCTGAGCTGATAATTTTTTATGTCACCAAGAGAATCAAACATACCCTAAACTTGGCCGAAAAATATTTAAAAAAACAAAGACCATTCCCAAATCTGAAAGATCAGAATTAGATGAGACATGGAAGTGAGAATTATTTGGTATATTTTGGAGTTAACAAGACATTTCAGAAATATTTATGAGCAGTTTCTAATTTGTATTTGTTATTTTACTAAATTAAAAATTTTGTATATTATTTCTGCTGTTGATGGAAATTGAAATATCACCACATCACTTTAGTCTTTTCTGTCTTTTTCTGCATGTGCACATGTGCCCACACATTCTCTTTCACCAAAAATGGACACACAAAACCGGCACTTACTTACATATTCACACATTCTCCAAGGTTCAGAGTCGTGGGTATTTCTGTTCTCTGAGTGGGATGCATAGTGTTTCCATGGAGATCTATTTTTAGGCCCTGACAAAAAAAGGGCAACTGTTAAAATATGCCATCATATTCCCTCTGAATTAAAAAGATCCCATTTTGCCTCATGCAAGCATGAAGGCATAAAGTTTTTTCTGAAAATGGGATACTAGGAAAGCTGCCCTTGTCAAAGCAGATATAGATAATACTCTGCTGGGCTTCCAAGTACATTTTTCTAGCTAGTCAGAAATCTTACAAAAATGGGGGGGAATAAAGACCAATAAGTGTTTTCTAAGAAAATTATTTAAAGGTTTTAAGTGTGCTCTTCTCCGTTACATGACGTTAGGCCATATTTTATGCAATACTGGATCAAAAAGTCAATAATGATCATAAATAATTGAAAAAATAAATAAATAAAAAGTATTTTAGAAATGCAATATTTATGATGAAAATCTTTGAGGCATGTTTTAGACATCTTGTTTAAAATCTATACCAGACAGAATGAAGGCAGTTCTAAAAGTAACAGTCATTCAATATGTTACATATTAGTTAGCATCATGCATTTTAATCACCCCATGTATGTGTTTTGTAGTTACTGTTAGTAGCATTTAAGCATCTAAATTACAGTTGTATTTTCTTTCTTCTAACAGTTTTAGGGGACATCAGTAAAACATAATTTTTTTTAAACTAAGCATTACTGAAAAATATTTCAGTCAAACATCACACAGTAGTAATTAAAGGAAAAATAGAAAACTGAATTCAAAATCCAATTGCTTGTGGAATTTGATTTTCTTAAAATGTGCTTAAATCCACAAGCCTACAAGTGTACTCAAATATGGAGAAATGCATTGCTGATTGAAGAAAGTTACACAAGTACAGCACTTGTATTTTATTATTTATTGCTATTGTTTTACAGCATTTTTTTTTCTCTTGTATGTGGTTTGAATATTGGTAAGAAACTCCAAACTGCAACACAGTGAAGCATAATATATGATTAATAATGATTACAACATAGATTGCTTTATAAAGCGAGAGCATCAACTATATATTTCAGTATATATATATATTTTAATTAAAAGTTACCTTTCAATTGATACTGTTCTTGATTACTAAAGGTTTTGTTAAATGCTGATATTTCTATCAGTTGTTTTTACCACTAAAGAGTGAATGTTTGTGAATGTGGCAGAAAAGGAAATAAATCTAACTAGAAGTTGTATTTGATGTCTTCTAGACAGAACTAAAAAATGGCAGGGACTTTGAAAAAATTGCACCCTAATATCTGTAATCATTATATGTGCCTGTGCACGGATATTCACAAACATTACTTGTCTGTCATCTATGCGTTTCTGTGCATACACTGTGTATGCATGCACAGTGTGTTTGTATCTGACCAATGGTAATTGGCAAATATAAGAGCTCAGATGTTATCATGTGATAGTGTAAGCAACCACAGGCATGCTGGCGCAGCTCTCTTACACACAAAACAGCTCAAGTAGCTAGTCACGACTCACAGACACGGCCATACACGCACATGCATTCACACAGAGATGTTTACATGTTATGTAAAGAAGGCTTCTGTGGAGATCAATGGAAGAGCATGCCAGGTCGTCTCATAGAAATAATTAAAAGTGAATAGCTAATGATCCTATTTATAGAGTGATCTATTTGTAACCAGCACAACATAGGAGGAAATATCCTTCCTACTGTCTACTGTGAGCCATGTTAACATTTCTTTCTTTAATGTTCCTGTTCTTTTTCAACATCCTTCTCCTCGTTTGATTTGCTGAAGCACCAGTTATTTTCTGCAACAGTACCTAGTCCTCTCACCTGTCGTATGCATTTAGATGTGAGCGTTGTCAAGCAGCAGCGATGTTATCAGGTGCAATCCCGGGCCAATCCTGGGAGACCCTGTGACGCACTATGCATGACATAAGGCAGCCGTAACATGCATTGTGTGGGAGAAAGAGAGAGAGAGCTCCCGTGAATACTTTCCATGCTTTTGTGTGCAGTCAGCAGCAAGACAATGATTTATCACCGAAAAGCAACATTAGTTATGTTAGCTACAGATAGAGTCCAACTTGGTATTGCAACTTAATATAATATTCAGAGATTTCTTAAAATGTGATGTAAATATAGTTTGCAGTGATAGACTGTACAATATGTTTTTACCTTCAGCCCTTCAATCTTTTTTACTTGTACTCCGTAAGGCTAAATAAAATAGCTATTATATCTGATTATTATGTGTTTTAATAACTAACTGAACAGAGTCGTGGGTCTTTCTGTCATCATTTGGTAATTTTGTCTCAACCAATATATCCTTTATGCTAGGACAAACTGGGTTTAGCCATACTTATCTTGTTAACGTTAACATAACACTGCTCAGTCATTTGCTCAAACCCCATCTGTCTTATTTGCTTACTGAACAATTTGAACACTTCAGTGTTTTTATGAGGTGTTTGTAGGAGCTGACAGATGTAGTCATCTGCCCAAATATAAGTGAGACAATGTACACCGTGTAACAATTGCATTGGTTTTAGAGTTTTAGATCCAATGCAATTGTTTTGATGTGGATTCTAGTGCAATTATTGTGTTCACACACAGAAATGGACCACACCAAGTGGGACAATGGGCCAGAATTTATTTTAAACAGACTAAACAACCCAAGTGCGAAAACCATTTTCAAACTATAAAGCCTTCAAACTAATGGCATGAAGTGCTGAGAGTTGTTTTTTTGTATTTTTTTTTTTACAATTGACATATTCAAGAAATGATTTGAATAGAAAGAATTCAAAAGCAATACACTATGCCCTTATCTTAAGGACTCTAGTGAACCATCAGTTAGAGCCTTTATGGAGTTCTGCGCTCCATTCCAGGAGTGTAGAACTCATTTGCCTCAGTTAAGGCCAAAGTTCATTATTCCAACAATATGAAAGATTATATCTTTAGAAAAGTTCCCAGGCAAAAACTACTGATCAAACAGGACACAGCAGTCAGTCTTGTATTTGCCTAAAACCAGCTTTATTTTCTCAGATTACTGTTGAGTTCCTTCTTGAATGCTGTTGCAGTTGACATTCGTTAGTCTGTTATTACCGGTTAAAGTTTGTTGGTAAAGGTGTGCACCCTCTGGATTATTTTTCCAGTGTTAAATTTGCATCACAAAACTACTCCTTTTGTTCAAACTGCTTAGTACAGTCATACAGTCAACACATGAAACCTTTTTCAGAACTATCACCAAATTCTTGCTTGCTTTATCAACTATAGTTTATTCAACCACCATTGATTTTAGAGGTTAAAGAAATGGATAACATTACTGTGCTGTATATAAAGACTGCACTTCAAGGTTTTATGATTAATGGCAACTAATTAAAGACATGGTCAATTACTATTATAAAATTACTCCAAATAACTGATAACTGTCCAGATTATATTAAAGGTAGATATAATTTCTCATTAAAACAGTGTTTGATTATATTAACTCGTCCATAAATTCTCAACTGTAAAAACCAGCCACTGGTCCTGCCAAACTATACTTTTAATTCAATGCTGAGCTCATATGAAAAAAAATCCCTGAACTGCTTTCTAAAAGTAAATTGTGCCTTAAGCCAGCATGAAGCGCTTCACATTAACGTGCTAAAGATTTTTATGCACAATAGATCACAGTGTATGAGGAGGTGGATAAGGTCAAAGCATAAAGGCCCTTATCGCTTGAGCTGAATTATATAAGGAATGCAGAAATCTGTGGCCCACCATGACTCAATCTGGTAATTAGAGTTGGTGTGTTTGTGGCAGGGGAGGGACTGGAAAGGGGTGAAAGAGTGCAAAAGAATAATGCCTGGAAATTAAAATCAAGAGAAATGATTGAGAGTACATTTGTCTGAGATCAACATGTTTACCAGCGACAGTGTCAGGAAATTAATTTACAGCTAAGCATTTATATATTTATTATTTATTTTTTTCATTAAATGAATGTCCCCACCTATGCTCACAGCCATCGTGTTCCCTTTTCAGGTCTTGCAGGTGTTCAAACGGACCTGGACAAAAGAAGAGAACTATTTGGTAAAAACCTGATACCTCCAAAAAAGCCAAAAACATTTCTACAGCTGGTATGGGAAGCACTGCAGGATGTCACCCTCATCATCCTGGAGATCGCTGCTCTAATATCCCTGGGCCTCTCCTTCTACCACCCTCCCGGGCAGACCGGTGGAGATGGTGAGTTACCCAGCTGCTGTGGCATCTCCTCCTGTGTGGCTTGCTCCCAGTTGGTTTAAAATTAGAGGAATGCACCTCATTAGTTCTGATGCTCTGTGTTGCAGGGAATTTAACCGATGACTCACTACCAGTAATCATGACTGATACACTCTCAACCACATTCGTGTAAACTCTCTTTTTAACAAGCGAGGCAGGTCCTAGTTTGTTTGTCACCTGCCTTAAGAGGTCAAGTGACTCATCAAGCACATATCTAATTTTTCTGCCCACAAGTTTGAGCATTTGTGCACATTATGACTGTATTAAATGCATGTTAGAAAGGTACTGGAAAGGTTAATGAAGTTTTGAGTGGAGAAATAACCTTGAGCTCCCAGGACCCATACATCAACTCTGTGAGCCATGAAAGAGGAAATGAAGACAGAGACAGTAAAGAGTTGCTGAGTCAGCTGCATCAGTCATCGCCTCTTTCGTTATCACAGTAATGGACTTCATTTTCCCTGCCCAGGGGTTCAGTCATCATTTTAAGGGATTTACAAGCTTAGATGAAGCTGAAAATGCCAAAGAGAAGATATGTTATTACCTCAGCCTTTGTTGTAGGTCTTAAGTTCATGACAAATATTCCTGTATATTGAATCACTAGTTTGATTAAGAACTTCTTTGAAGACAGGACTGGATAAGCCATTTCTTCTGCCTGCTCCCTTTGGAAATACCTTGATTTACAGAATATTTTGCTGGAAATGTTCTGTTGTTGCAAAAGTTTTTCCATCTGCATTTGTTTGTTACACATCACAATAAACCAGCAAACCATCAACAAATTACATAAATTGCACTGATGCCAACAGGTTGCCAATCCATCACAAGGCAACACAAAAAGACGCAGGACAATCATATCCTTAGTCTCCATCTAAATGGTTTCTTGCTTCTTTGTGTTTTTTTTGACCTAATAAAAAAAATAAAAAAAAACTGTTCAAAATATTTTAAAAAGCTAGTGTTGAGTGTTTAATTTTATTTGAAGGCATATAGAGCAGCATTATCCAAAAACGCTAATGTCCATAATGATCTACAGTATGCTAATTTTTGATAAGTGTATTCAGGACTGTGCATAAAGATCACACACTGTTCTGCTTGACTGCAGTGCAGTGATCAAGCTAGACAGAATGAACTCATCTAGTTTGACAGATGAGTTCATTTTTTTCCTTTTGAAGAAAAGGAAAAAATAATAATTCCAGCAGAGTCTTAAGGGATTTATTTATTTATTTATTTATTTTTTTTGTTTGTTTCTTTTGGTCCAGAGCACAATGGCTCCAGGAGTATTACATGAACAAGCACAAAGAGTACTGGGAATAGGCCTTGTTTTATTCCCCAATATGCCCTCGTCTACCAGTGTGCAGCCAATAGAATGCAGAGCCTCATTTGAAGTAGGGCATATGAGGCAATGAGATGATGATTCTCATGGGGCTATTTAAGCCAGAGTTTGTTTTAATTTTATACTTGCCTATTGTATAGCACAGTTCGTAAATGTAGGATTTGCACATGTAGACAGGTAACAGAAATAATTAATATCAACCCTTTCAGCTATAGTAACAATCTGAGCAAACAGGTCAAATCTGATTGTTGATGAATCCCCAAGATGAATATGTTATTTATATATTGCTTCTTTTTTGTTTTCCAGCATGCGGTGCAGCAGCCGGTGGAGTGGAGGATGAGGGTGAGGCAGATGCAGGCTGGATCGAGGGTGCTGCCATCCTCTTGTCTGTAGTGTGTGTAGTTCTGGTGACAGCCTTCAATGACTGGTCGAAGGAAAAGCAGTTCCGTGGACTGCAGAGCCGCATCGAGCAGGAGCAGAAGTTTCAGGTGGTCCGTGGAAGCCAGGTCATACAGCTGCCGGTTGCCGACATTGTAGTTGGGGACATTGCACAGATTAAATATGGTAAGTGTGAGATGGTCCTCAGCTTTAGCCATTTAACACCTTAAATATGTTTGAAAATTATCTAATTTTCCCACCAGCTGCCTCTTGTTTTAAAAACTAAAATAGCGTTTATCTCATTTCTAGAACAGGATTAAAGCTGTAAAGTGCTTTTTACGCTGACAAATTTACAGATTTAGGCTTGAATTGAATAATGACTTAATAGCAGATAGATCTATAGAGAAAGCAAAAATAATATTACTTCATCTCTAGTTCCATTGTATATAAACAATATTTAATACTTTAAAATTTGTTTTGCTTTGCAGGTGATCTGCTTCCTGCTGATGGAGTGTTGATCCAGGGCAATGACTTAAAAATTGACGAGTCATCGCTGACTGGAGAATCCGATCACGTCAAGAAGTCCGCAGACAAGGACCCCATGTTATTATCTGGTATGTTAGTAACTTATACTAGATAGTATCAGGCAAAACATACAGTACACTTGACAAATATTTATTCTGAAAAATGTACAATGGTTTTGTAATTTTCAGTCAGTGCGTCTGTGTAAATTTGCCACTCATCACAGGAGCCAAACATGTACATAAAATAGATTGGGTTATCGACTAATCTCACAACACTGAGAAATTACGCTCTAAAAAATGAGACGCATCTTGATCCTTTGAAAAGTGCCTCCTTACTTTGTTGGAGGGGTTTTTTAGTACCTCCATGTTTCCAGCTGTCAAAAAGAGTTTATTCAAGGAGAATTGGTCTACAGTGTGATGTCATATGAAGTCAGTTACTTCAGTAAATCTAATAGACTGATCAAGAAACCTAGTCCTGTCAGGAAGACTGTCACGCTTTAATGAAAGGTATAGGCCAAGCTGCTGTGAAATTAGTTTGTGGTTTAATATGACCTTCAAACAAAGCAAAAACAAATAACTAAACTTGATCTTTCCAGATTAAATCAAAAGATAAGGATTGTGTTTAAGCATTTCTTTCTGTTTGTAGGAACCCATTTTATATGTGCATCATATATATATATATATTGGAGGAATAATTATATGATCACCTGCAGACTTTCTTAGTTTCAAGGAAGTGAGCATTCACTAATATTTCATCTGTTTGCATGTCATTGAATGATATGCCAAACATGACTTTAAGCCAAACATTTCTTAATACTTGGTGGAGAAATCTATATTATATTGGAATGATGATATCCAGTGTGATATATGCCTGTATTCTTCTTTTCTCTTTTTCTCATCTCTTCTTTCATCACTGTGTGACCTTTAGTATTTTGGGCGATGCCTTTGTGTCTGACATAAAGATCTGCTGCTGTGAGACTTTGCCAAACTGGCTCAGAACTATTTACATTAGTGTGTAAAATGCAAGCGTCTAACACTTGGAGTATCGACGTACTTTGCGATATGAATATCGAACATGCTGATGTTGCTTGATGATATAGTCATTGTGCAGCCCTACTGAGTACTATTGTAAAATGTTTCTAGTTGTTGCTCTCTAGGTTTATAAGAATTTTGGTCCTCTCCTCTGAAGGAATTATCCAAAGTTATTTTGGTTACCTCACTATTGCTTGGCAGCTTAAAGCTCCATGTTTATCCAAAGTTATTTATTTAGAACAGAAAACTCTGAAAGCTGCCTAGGTTACCCAGAGACCTTCATTTATTGTTCATTCTGAAGTTCTCATTTTGTTGCATTGATGGGTGTGTTTTAGGTCAGTGTAATTTAAAAAGACATATGACTCATCTTCAGTGTGCTTTCTGAGAAAAAATATTTTACATTAAATTAGTTTCTAATCAGCTTAAATCATAATGTTTCCACCCGCATACTTTACTGTTGATGTTGGTCTGAGGAAAGCACTGCTTTAATCAATCAGATACTGAAAATGAGTCTTAAAACAGACCTGGACATGTGGCTCCTGCAGTGTTTTACCAGTGATGTACTTGGTGAGGTTTAGATCAACCCGTCTTTGTATGATTGACAAGCTCCTCTTGTATAGTTGATTTTAAGGTTTAAAATCCTATTTTAAACCATATAACAGGATTTTACAAGGAGCTCTATACTGTGGCAAATCATGGTCATTTTAAATTTTGTCTATTGTCTTGAAAAATTACCAATTACCAAATTACTAATCTTCTTGCTTAACCCAATAGCCCATTGCAGTCTTGTGGTGATTGGTCTGTCTTGCCTCTAACATCTCTTTACAGCTCTTTGCTCTTTCTCATGGTGGTGGAGCGAAGAAATAGAAAAAATGTTGTAAGGCTTATTTCACTCAAAGACATGCAATTAAATTTGTGATTTTCATATTTTGATAAATGGTTATATTCTGGTTTATGTACGGCCTCTCTCCTTTTTAATTAAACTACTCTAACATTTTTATTTCTTTTTATGTGAAATAACTGACAAATCATCAGACGATCAAATAATGATTTCCCCTCTCTAACTTAGCAAGTTGCTTTGTACTTGTGACAGTGCAATGACAATAAAGTTGAATTCTATTCTATTCTATTCTATTCTATTCTATTCTAATTTTTCAAGCATTTATTGGATTTAAAATGATGCAAATTTTTTTCTAATTCGAAAGTTAATTTAAATTATCATCAGGCCTGATCCATTAAGTTTCTTTATGGATTAGTAGATAATTAATGTTTTTTTTCTTTTTTGTCAACTCTAAAATAAAAATCCATAGAAGATGATGGTGGAAATAGCATACAAAATATTGTTTTGCTATTCTTTACCTCCAACTTAGTATTATAATACTTAAAGCAGCTCGGATGTATGTTTCTTTTTACAGTTCATTAGCCTTAATTATCACTGTATAGAAGATGTGCAACGGCTTTGGTAACTTTCTCGTTGGTGCATAAGTATTCAAAATAATAAGAAAATTAGATAAATAATATGAAACCAGGAATATCATGGACAACAAAAATGTGGGCTGATCTGGTATCACGTTAAACTTTTTTTTCTTTGGATAATTAGCTGTGTGCCTTTTTGCTTGCTGCTTTAATTAGCCTCAGACTCACCCACATCAACTTGTCTCACGAAGGTTAATGAATTTGTGTGTGTATGTACAGTGTGTGTAAAGGTGCCACCAGTCCACAGAAGTTAATGTAGTTTGCAGTCGACACATATCTGTATCTGGCACATTTATTCACTCTTGCTTTGAAATATTTAATGTAGATTAGCTTCTTTAATAAGGACATTTAACATTTTTCTGATTCATGTCTTTCGGTTCGTGTTTCTGTAAAGCAGAAAGATATGAATTTAATATCTTTCTGCTTCATAGAATTTAATAATTTGCTATAACAGCACTGATTAAATATTAGTAAAAAAACAAATCTCTAGAAGGTGTTTTTTTTTAGTTCCAAGAAGCTTTTAAAACACATTCACTTTGTAATGATGTCACAAAGGCATATTTCAAAACCTTTAAATGTTCAATTATTGGTTGTGCTGAAAACTGTTAGGTTTCACCTTAAACTGTAGGACTTTTACTGATTTGAGTATGTGTTTTTATTTTTTTAGTTTGAAGTTTTAAATATATCCTAAAGCTAAGGGATTCAAAGTTTAAGAACATGCTGTGAATAAGTGTATCCTCCCTTAAATATTTCCTGTTTTTATTTATGTTTTGTCAAACTTAAATGTTTTAGATCATCATACAAATTTTGAACAAAACCCAGTTTTTTCAGAAAATAGCTATCCAAACCAACTTTGGCCTGTGTGGAAAAAATTATTCCTCTTAAACCTAATAACTGGTTGTACCACCTTTAATCACAACAATTGCCATGAATCATTTGCAATAACTAGAAATTAGTTGTTATGCTGCTGGGATGAATTACAGTCCCCTCTTTTTAGCATAATTATTTTAACTCTATGACATCAGAGGGTTTTTGAGCATGAATGCCATGGGGACGTCTTTTATCGCTTAAAATGAGTCCACAACCTATCACTCCTGCTTCTACATCGTCATCCGTGTTTGATTATTCTAAATTCATATATGGTATGCTGGGGGTTTTGCTGAATTTTCTTCCGGAATCAGGATGTTTGTGAGTGGAATCGGTTCGTGTGTGTTGTGTTGCTCCTGCCGTGTGGCTGGACACATGAACCGATCGAACCTGTTGTACTTTTATTGGCTCTGTGGTCACAGAAGTTTGGAAAATCGTCCGACAATCCTTAAATCGTGCCGTGTGAACCAGACCTAAAACTCACAAGCTCCACTCCTCTCATCTCGTCTCGACCACTGCCCTAATGCTCTCTGACTCTGGTCACTATGGTAACATTTACATATCCCTTCAAAATAAGATACAGATGCGCCACAAAAGCGAACATTTTACTTTTGTGAAAATTTCAACACACGATAACGACTAATGGGAGCCCTGAGCTTGTTTTTCTGCAATGAGACGGTACCATCTGGGAGAGATGAGAGACAATGACACCTGAAGTGTTGCTTATGCACAGGGTGCTTGGTCTCTACGTGGCAAAGCAGTTTGAAGGCTTCATTCCCTCATCATGCAGAGCAGCTTGGAATGTGGGAATCACCAACCGGGATAAATCCATTCTCCTGTCTCTTCTCTGGGCCAAAGACATCTGATCTGTTTCTTACTCATTTTGCTGCTTGTGGGCTCAATGTTGGCGTTCAAGACGTAACCAAGAGAATCCGGTAAAAGGATTTTCAAAATAAAATATCCTCCAGACTCAAATACTGTAATACATAAAACGGAAATATTTAATTGTTTCTTGCGCGGCCTGGTACCAATTGGTACCGGGAATCCCCAGACCACTGGTCTATATGATGTCCTATAAAAAAACAACAAAAAAAAACCCTTCACTTTGCATCAAGTTTACTTGTATTTGTACAACGGCCAGAAGCTACAAACATGAGTTATTTCATACAAAATAATAGGAGTGTGTTTTTATTCTGTTGTTGTTCTTGCTGTTCAGCAATGTCCTTGTAATCCTTTCCAGACTAGTTGTTTATTTAATGTTTCAATCGAAGCATAATGTAATTTTTTCACCTTCTTTATATGAAGTAGGTTATATCCAGATAATTTCTTAAATCTACAACTCTGGAAGTAATTAGACCTGGGTGTGGCTGGTGAGATAGAATGTAATTACACTTTACGATTTAACATCAACAATGCAATTACTTACAGGGCTTTAAATCAGGTTAGGTTTAATAATTTAAATATTTTTTAGAAAAAAACTTTCATTTTCTGTTTATTCAGGTTATCTTTGTTTAAAAAATTGTGAGATGATTTAAAACACTAAAGTAAGACAAAAGTAAGAATAGAAGAAGCCTGTAAGGGAGCAAATATTTTCCACATCACCGTAGATAATCACTGAAATACAGATGTATGTGTTATGTTTTTATTACCACGCTGTCCTTCTTTCAGGGACCCATGTTATGGAGGGGTCAGGACGTATGGTGGTGACTGCAGTTGGTGTCAACTCACAGACTGGAATCATCTTTACCCTTCTTGGGGCTGGTGTTGAGGAAGAGGAGAAGAAAGAGAAGAAAGGTAAAATCATTATATCCCTAAATATTAATCATTCTGAGGCTTTGTTTGTGTTTTTAATTTTTAACAGTGTTACTCTGCAGCATATCCTTCAAATCAGCTTTTGTCATTTCATTACCTTATGTATGGAAAGTCTGTGTAGCCCATTGTGTTATATAAGTGTTTTTAAGTATCTGATACATTTTAAACACTAAGGTATAACCAGAGGTATTTGTGTGATACACTGCATTAAAGTCAGATGAATGTGTACTCGTACTGTAGGAGATGAGTATTGGTGGTACTGATGCAGTATCCAGGTTCTGTGGGTTCAGGTGCATCATTGTCCTTACTCTCTTATTGTTCCAAATTTTCCTCGAAGGAGAGGCAGTGGAAGATGGACATCAGAACACAGGTAGAGTATCACCTTTCTCTGACCCCTGGGAGTTGTACCTAGTTATTCTGACATCTGATTCCCGATAAATCCCACTGATTATTCACTCCTTTTCTGGAGCCAAGTGCCACTCCTCCAATTTAAAAAGAGATATTTTATAATCACAACACTGCATCTTTTTAAGTGCTAACAGTTAACATATTTCATAGTGCATAACCCTTTGCTGCTACATAACAAGCTTTGCACTCGTCAAACTAACTAGCTCACATCGGTCCTTTGAACAGACTGTCAGACTCATCTCAGTGCTTTGTTATAGAACAATGACATGAGTGTGACAGCCTTGCAGGTGTACAGAACATGTACCAACAGCAGAAGCAGATTTAAACATTGTCGCCTCTATTCTTGTTTAGCACAAGCTATTAAGACTGTCTGCTTTGAAGGTTTTTTGCTTTCTCAGACTAAATGTAGTCAGTAAATTTAAACTCTTAATATCTCTGGAGATTTTCTCGGATCTGAAAATGAACAAATTCTGTGTCTTTGTTTCACTTGAAGTTTAATTAAAATTAATTGGCAACATTTTATTTTAATTTAGACAGTCTTCTAGGTTTCATTCCTTGTTAATTTGTTTTAGACTGAAAGATCCCAGTAGTCTTAAAACTGGTGAATTAATTGTTACTTTTGATTATCAACAAATTGAGACCAAAAAATATTTTAGTTCAGCATTTTTCTGTCAACAGTGCAGTGTTGACATAAGTAATAAAATGCGTTTAGAAGAGCACAGTTACTTATGAGTTACTGAATGGCCACTTCTTTTTTTTTTTTTTTTTCGTTTTTTGTTTTAACCAGGAGAAATTATAGTTCATTCTTTATTGCCAAATAAGGCATTGTCTGTTAATTGGTTGGTTATGCTATTTCTCCTTGTTTTATTTACTTTACACAGAAGATTTTAATTTTTAATCTGGTTATTTGTTGGTTATGCAACAAATGGAATTATGATTTGTGATGCTTATAGACATTACATGAATAACATGGTTTGAAAAACCTTATCTTATCTAAAACCTAAATAAAAATGACTGTAATTATTTAAACCTAATTGGATGCATTCAGTATAATTATATTATTTGCTACATCAACCAGTGTTAATATTTACAGTTAATGTTGTGATATATATTTTTTTATCTTAGTAGATATAGTTTTCGACATATTTAGATCTCATGCTTCACGTCTGTTTACTGTTGTTACTGTTTAGATACCTAAAAATAATTCCTGTACAAGATCAAAGCTGTTGGATAAAAAAGATTAAATAATGCATTTACAAATAAATGTTTATGCTTCACACTAATCACTAAGTCTGCATATTATGCTGAATCTCTGTATTCTGCTATAACCATGTTATTTCTGTTCACTGTCTTGTGTGTGCACATGGTTGGGCGTGTTTGTGGGGGCGTGTGTGTATCTGTGTGTTTTGGTTCATTCACGTTGAAATTTCATTGTTATGGCTAGACTGCTCCCATCCCCCAAACCACCCCATTGCAACTATAGCCACGGATGGGGCTGCAGGCATTAATGCCCCTGGCACTGCCAGCCTAATTAATGGTAGGTTGACACAATGTCTGATCTCTGACCTCTCTCTGTTGTGACTTTTGACATGTCCTCTGTCCTTCTTCATTCTCCGACTGCCTCCTATCATGGATGCCTACCTTCTGCTGATTTCTACCCTTAGTTATTTGGGACCTTTTTGTGTCCATGCTGTCCATGCATGCCTGATTTAGTTGTAGAAATTAGTGTTGTGTTCTTGTTATTGTCCCCGTGTGCCTTCAGTTTCTATGTATGACACTGGTAACAGATTGCCTCATCCATCACTATGTATTTACAAGTAATGAAAGCATTTTAGGCCTTCAGTGCTGACAATTCATAATAAGACTGAGATACAAATACGTTCATTTGGATATCAGTATGACAAGGCAATAAGCAGTTTCAAAGTTCTTTGGTAGGATCATCTCATTTTGTTTGGTGAACTTGGAGGTCATGTAGCACTGATCCTCTATTTTCACAAGGATAAGATGCAGAAGCATTATTGTCACTTAGTGTTGCGTTGATGTTTCTCCTTTCTGGGTTCTTGGAGTGGTTCTCCAAGATGTTTATGGTAAAGATGGGAGGGGTGACCGTGTTCTGTCCTGGGATGAAATGCAACATATTTTTTTTATTTTCAGCTTTATTGTTTCTCTAGGAAGCTGGCTTAATGTTCAAGTTTTGACCATAACGGGCTCTCCATGGTATCCTAGCCCTCAGTTCTAGTTGCATTATCTTCTTCGACATTTGCGTTGAAAGACATTGTAAAATAGATGTAGTTAGACCTCTGATTGTCTTCCTATTAAAACATGTAAACATTATAGACTAAAATTAGTTGTCATATCTTTGCATCTTTGGTTTTTAATTAAACTGTGATTAAATTCCCTTCTATCGAGTAGACTCCAAAGGCATAATAAACTTGTGTCCCCAAACGTAGCTTCTGAAATGCCCCCAGTTGTTGTTGCATAACTTCATCATGTGGGAGGCTTTTACTTCAGGCTCTTTTTCTCTCTTTGTTGTGTTCACATCTCCAGTTTGCCTTCCTCTGAATGTGATTTGCATGTGTTTTCTGAACTTTCCTTTGCATGCTGTCTGCTGTTTGTATATGATGTACTTTTCTTTGTGCTGTACATTCCCTCACCGTCTTCAGTGCAATGCTCTTTCTACTGGTTGTCGTAAACATCATGTAATATATACTTTGACTCATATGGTTTATAATGTTTAAAACTATTTCTATTAAAACTCAGGGTTTTTTTACTATTCCATTTTGCTGCATTTAATATGCAAGTACATCTCAATAACATAGAATATCCCACTAAAGAATATTATTTTAGCAATTCAATTAAAAAAGTTAAACAGTTATTCTATAGATCCATTACACAGAGTAATATAATTTTAGTATTTTGTCTATAAATGTAAATGAAAATTAATAGACTTAGAGGTTATTAAACCCCAAAGCCTAGGTTCTTAAAGTATTATAATATTGCATAAAAAGGATATTTTAATACACAGATGTACTATTATGACCCATCACTTGATTCGGCAGTGATCCAAAATCAGGGTAATACTATGTTAGCTTGTTGCTAAAGAAGATGGATGTTTACAGAGTCCTGTCCCAAAACATATTAATGGAAAGTTGAGCAGAAGGAAAAAAGTTGTACAGACAACAGAAAGCCACAGCTTTGAGATTATTGTTACATAAAGTGCATTTATGAGAATTTATGAAAGATTTACAAGGTGTGCACTGCATCTTGAGTTTTTTCAAAATAGCTTAATTCACAGCATTTGAGGAAGACCTGTAGATGTATGTGAAGGTGTCATCTTAAACACATTGGCTCGTTGTGTGACATGGTGGAAGAATAAAAAAGGAGAGAATTTGCTTAAGAACATGATTCTGACTGTTAAGTACAGTGTGTGGCAGCAGCATTTGGTGTAGTTGTTCAGAAAAGAGAATTATATGAAAATATTGGCATATCTCCTCAAGACATCAGCCAAGAAATTAATACTTGGCTGCAAATAGGTCTTCCTAAAGGACAATGACCCAAAACATAGACATAAATTGTTAAAAAGGAGGATAAGGACAAAAAGTAATTGTATTAGAGTTGCATAGAAAGTTAGTGTGAAAAGGTTTATGAATTTTAGAGTGGTTTATAAACATCATTCTGTTACACCGGTTTTAGAGGAATGGGTCAAAATTTCAGCAACTACTGCAAAAAGCACATGCCAAGCAAATGTTTAAGCAAAAATACTAAGAAAATGTATTTAGACATCTGACTCTGGAAAGAGTTAAAAAAATCTATCTCATTGGAAAAAGGTTTATAATAAAACTGACAGGAAAAACAGGAATAATTTAATATGGTGTGATGTTAAGAAAATAATTTGATATGTATTCTTATACTGTATCTGAATATCTGGTTTTAACGTAATGAGTTTCACTTTTTCATTTGAATTACTGAGATAAAAATAAATTCAATAGTATTCTAATAATATTCTAGTATTTCCCCCCCCCCAAATTAGACAAATTGACCCTTTGAGTAGCCAAAGAAACTTTTGTTCTTAATTCATTTCTAATTTATTGATAGATAATACAGCTCTTACTGAATAAATATACTTTTTTCTTACTGACCTACTTCTGAGAGTCTGTAGCAAACTGTTACATAACATCACTTATGTATCACAAGCTTTTTTTATGTGACTGTCATGAAGATGTTATTAAAAGTCATTATCCTGTCTCACTGTTTGTTTCATCTCTGTGGTGACGGTTTGTTGACCTGTCTGTCTTGGTTATTTTTGTTGTTGTTGTCCTGTATGTCTTCATCATAGGTAAAATGCAAGATGGCAATATGGAGAGCAACCAGATTAAAGGTAACTAAAACATATGTTTAACCCTCTCCTTCTTCCTTCTACTTCTTTCCAATCATATGTTGTCCTCGTTTATGGTGTGTGGTGTAAGCCCTGGGTCAAAGCAGGTGGAAATCTCTGCGTTTCTGCGTTTATTTTCATACACGTTCTTCTTAGAAGTAGATTTAGGCAGTTCTAATTCAGTATATAATCTAAAGACACTGGAGTCTATCACTGGTTGTGCTGAGTTTTAGACTCTGAGTTGATATCAGAAACATTATTTGACCAAGGTTTATTACCCACAATCCCTTTAGGTTACAAAATACTCTTCTTTTAACTCCCTCATTACCTGTCACTCATGTGTTGTCTGTGGTCTACTGTTCCTTCGTTCTCATTTTGTTGTCGGCTCTTCTTGTTCTTTCTGGTAGAATAGCAGCCTGTTGCCTTGCAATCCGGTGTCAAGTTCACTCAAACTACTTAATTTTACCCTGAAAACATAAAAAAACCCTTTCACTTAGCATCGATTTAGGAATAAATACTCTTTTAACTGCTTTATATCTGTTTATGTATAATTTGACATAGTTTGGTTTGGCATTAAAGAAAATTATCCTCCATTTTTGTTGTTATGGGATTAGATTTTTCTTTCTTGTAATGTAAGATGAAATTAAAAATAGGTCAATATTTCTCTGAAAGAGAAAAACTCAATATTTTAAATCCTGTAACCAGATGTACACACATTGATTTAGGGTTTTTTGTGCAATCCTCTGGATATAGATTTAAAACTAGTTATTTGCACTGTGTAGAAACACATTTCTTTTCACTGTCTGTCTGAATCAGATTAAACCTTTCCTGTTTTAGATCATCTAGGATTAGTATTTGCTTAATGCCAGAATGATTTTTTTTTTACTTGTTTTTTGCTTCATTGAAAGTTGTTGTTGCCTAAAATTGTTATGCCATTAAACAATTCTGAAGGCCTACATGATGATGCGGCTTTGTAAGGTTCGTTTGTAGAAGCACACTTGTGCATGTACTGTAATTCTCGGACTATAAGCTGCACTATTTCACACACTTTGAACACTGCAATGTGGCGAAATTATTTTCAGGTGCGCTCAATAGTCCGGAAATTATGGTATAAAGCAGCATTTCAAATGCACCATTTCCTTGTGTGACATCATGGAAAAGTAATAATAAATCAGTCTGGTTTATAATTGGGTGAAATTTTCATATACCTGAAGGTATTTCATCTATTTAAAAAAGGTATTTAATCTATTAATAGTACTATACGAGAATAAACTTAATTACAATGTCCAGCCATCATACTGTGCAGGAAGGACACTAGTTCTGTGACTCATAGATGAACCTGTTTTGGTGCATAAACTCTAGAACAAAGTAAAAGACTTACTTTGTTCTAGATACTGGCTGAAACTGGTAAGTGCTGTTATTATACCCAGAAAATATGTCCTAACCTGTACTGACACAAGTTGAAATTCTGCACAGTGAAGTTGAAGCAATGGTTCTGAAAGTAACATAAAAAGAATAACAGTTTGGAAATGCACTCAAATACAAATATCTTTTTTTCTTTAAGAAACATGTCCTGTGGTTTTATAGAAGTAAAGCTAAACTGTATGGGCATACATTGGTTCCCAACCCTGGTCCTCAGCCCCCCCATTCCTACGTGTTTGTGTCTCTTTTTTAGCACACCGGATTCAAATGATGACCTAGCCAGCAAGTCCTGCTAAAGCCTCTTATTCATCCAGTTACTTAAGTCAGGTGTGTGACATAAAACATGAAGGGGGCTTGAATCCCACGGTTAGGAACCACTATCCTAAGCATAAAGCCACATTAGTAAAAAATTGGTTTAAAACCAATATAGTCCATGTTTTTTACAACAACAACAAAAAAAGAATTTGTCTTCAGTAGCCATAAAATTTTGAGAATCCTTACCTAAAAGGGGAAAAGTTTAGTCTGATTTAACATCATACAGTGTAGAGAAAATGTGGTGTATCCTTTTACATAGTCTCTGTGCATATCTGGTTTCAATTATACAGCATCTTTAAAAAAATGCTACTCCAGCAGTACTAGTAACTTCAGTATGTTTAACCTGTGAGTACAAGTGTTTTATAGTACATTCTTATAGGTTTAGGCAATCTCTCATTTGCTTAATCAAAGTTAGATGAAGAGAATCACGTATGCAAAAAAATAAAATGCACAACCACTGACTGAGGCAAATGTGCCACATTAAATTTGTGTTTTTATGACCATCAATGCATGCCTCATTGTGGTAGAGGAATTAAGCTGTAATGGTTCTTGGTAATAGATTGCATTAACAGAGGAGGAGAGGATGTGTGTGTCAGAGGGAAATGGAGATGAAAACAGGGTAACTGCAGAATTCTGTTACTTCGTCTCCACCTTCTTTTACTATCAAAACAATGTTTTTTATCATTCATAATTTCTTTTTCACAGAGTACCTCATCCTTTCCACACCATTAAATATTTTATATGACTTAAGGTTCATAGAAAATCAATTGCTTTTTAGCTGACAGCAGAGATGATATATTCTGCTTGTAATGTACAGTCATATTCAGTAAATTATAATAGCAATTCTATTTTTCGTACCATTTTGAAAATAACTTTCAAACAGGTATGAAACATATGTTTCACTAAGCCCATATTTCTGTTTTTAAAAATAGTTTTTTTTGGTTTGATGTAATATTCCAATTTTAAATGTAATGTTTTTATTACCTGTAAGTGGAAAATCATCAAAGGTAACTAATAAATGCTTTTAAACATCCATCTGTGTGTAGTTAATCTATATAAGGTTTCACTTGGTGATAAAGCTCCTAAAGTAAATTTACTTTTCAGTATTATTCTAATTTGTTGAATGGGTCTGTACATGTATCATCATGTGTTTCAGAATTTGGTTTGTGGAGATTTTGTCTATAGCTATTGGTTTCCAGCATATTCCCTTTTTTAAAAAGCTTCAATTTATTAAAGCAGGTGATGATATTCCTATGAGGACGTTATACAATTTGAAAAGAGAATATTTTAAACATCTCTACCAACAAATGCAATTCTGCACATAGGTCAGTGATGATACTGCTGTGGAAAATGATTTCATTTCTGTAGATTTAATGACCTGATTTGTAAAAGCCATTGTTATATTCAGACATATGTATCTCGTGGTCAAAGATCTAAGGTAAAGAGATATCTTTTGTATGATTTTGAAGTGGTTTCCAAAAGTATTAATTTTCTTGGAACCTTTTCAAATCAAAATCTGCTTTATTGGCCAAGGTTGTGTGCACAAACAAGCAATTTGACTTTGGTATTCATACGGTCATGACATACAGACATTAAGTATGTGTGTGTGTGTGTGTGTGTGTGTGTATATATACATGAAAAGAGGAGTATGCACAGCCATTTTGATATAAAGAGTTTAAAAAAGGCAGTTTGTCATAGTACAATATGCTTACATCGGGGAACTCTGACTACTGTGTCTGCAAAGTATTTGGTGTGTTCAGAAAGACAGCCTGGGGAGAGAAACTGTCTCCTTGGTTGCTGGTTCTCCGTGGCACTGACCTGAAGGTAAAAGTTTAAATAGTTTGTGCCTGAGATATGTGGGGTCTGCAGAGCTGTCAGCTGCCCTTTTCCTGACCATAGACCTGTGCATGACCTGGATGGAGGATGGGTCAGTCCTGATGATCCTCTATGCAGACATAATTGTTGGTTGCAGTCTGGACCTTCCTGTTCTGTGAATGAGACAAACCATATGGCGGTGATTGTGCACAGGACAGACTGCATATTGGCAGTGTAGAAGATGACCATGTGAATTTTGCCAAGTTACAATAATGTATCAGTATTGTACATATGTGATAGATCAATACAAAGAAGTGCATTTGTTCTTTGAAGGTCTCAGAGGTTTGTTAGAAAATGTTAGTGAACAAACAGCATTGCAAACACCAAGGAATGTGTGGAGAAGTTTAAGGCCTGTTAAGGTTATGGAAATCCAACGCTTTGGACATCTCACAGATCACCATTTAATCCATCATCTAAAAACGCAAAACTAATAAGGTATTGGTATCCAACTAAACAGACATCCTGGGCAAGGATGGCATTAATTAAAGTAGCAGCCAAGAGCCCTATGGAGAAGCTGTAAAGATCCACATGTCAGGTAGAAGAATCTCTTGACAGAATTACAGCCATAAACTACCAACAATCTGTCCTGAAGAAAGTGGAAAGAAGAAAGCCTGTTTGCTGGATGCCACAAGTCAGCAAAGACATGGAAGAAGGTGCTAAACTAAAGACCAGAATAGTATTTAGTTTAGGCCTGATGCAATATGCTTTGCACAGTAAACAAAAGTACAAGTAAAACTGCTTGTCACCCATCACACAATGTCTGGTATAACAAGAGAGTGACAGCAGTGGAGATGCTTTCTTCTGAAAGGATTGGAAAAGTAGGGGTGGAGGTTCAACCTAAATATACAACCAGAACTACAATGGAATTGTTTATATCAGAGAAAAATAATGTGTTAAAATGACCCAGTTTAAGTCTGGACCTGTGGTAGGACTTGAAAACTCCTGTTCATATTCATAGACACTCTCCATTCAGTTTGAGTTTGAACTAGTCTGCAAAGAAGAAAAGGCAAAAAATTTAGCCATTGAACAGCTAGCTAAGTTGGAATTGCACCGAAATGTAGATGTAAATATTATAAACTCGTTGTGGTTGAATGCCATTGCACGCCACACATTTGAGAGGTTTATTTGTAATGTTGAAAACCATGCTTAAGCATTTTTCCATTTCTCAGTTTTGCACTACGTTATGCTGACCTTTCACAAAAATGAGATGGACCACTAAAAAACCCCGAAGTGTGTGGGGGTAATGTTAGAAAATCTGATAAAGTCCTGAGGGCATGAATAGTTTTAGTAGTAATCCTTTCCTTAAATAAAAAAAATAAAAATAATGACTTGCAGAAATGTACACAGTAAGAAGAAAACATAAATAAATACAAGTTCTGTTACAATCAAAACCATGACCATATTTGTTTTTTTTGTTTTTTTTTTTCTTTCTGAGTGTTTTCCTGTTTAACTTATTATTTTTTGGGTTAATTGGCATTTCTGTGTAAAACATATCTTTCTGTGCATATTATTAATTATGTAAAATATGTTCTTTTAAATTATCCTCCTTCACTATTTAACAAGCCTCTAGATGCTGTGTGGATTTCACACTCCTGTCTTGGACTATTCTATTCTTTGATGGTTTGAATTACAAATTTCATGTCAGTACTGACTGTTCCAGAGAAAGTATCACACTTAAGTGTGTCATTTTTCTTAATTCAGTCACTAACAATGGATTTCTTTTTATTTTTTTTTCCTTACGCTTTTTACAGTGAAGAAGCCGGATGGAGCAGCTGCCATGGAAATGCAACCTCTGAAGAGTGCTGAAGGCGGGGAGGCCGACGAGAAGGAGCGGAAAAAGGTGTCAGCTCCAAAGAAAGAGAAGTCTGTACTCCAGGGGAAGCTGACCAAACTAGCTGTCCAGATCGGCAAAGCAGGTACAGCAAATTGCACCCAGACATATCCATCAGTCATTCAGGCAGAAAATCAGTCAACAAGGTGCAGAACCATCATCCTGTCTGTCAAGCAAATATGTTGTACAAAATGGGTGTAGTTTGCAGTTGCTTGAAGGAATTAAGGCTTTGCAGAAGAAGACTAAAGTGTCTACATGATTGAACTCTGAAAGCCTATTTGTTACTTTTTTGAGAGAGCTGCCCCTAAGGGACTTGATTTTTAACAGTGAATGTGACTGTTTAAGGTTTGATTTTCTTTTATTCTCATCTGTTCTTTTTTGTGTAATTTAACAGTGATGTGGAGATGCTGATGCCAAGTAAAAGTTTACAACTGCAAGTATTCCTAATGTATCTGACTTGGTGTGGTCTTTGAAGCAGCAAAGCGTTAGGATTATAGCTGAACAATGTCCCAAAAAATTTATTAATTTTTTTTTAGAAAGTTCCTTAAAGTAGGGCTTGCTTTTAGAATATCTTGTGATATTAGTGTTTGCCTGACTGATAGAATGGGGACATGGTGTCAGCACAATGAAATACCATGAGTGGATTAGCATAGAAATTATGCTTTTGCTTCATACAGGGTTTCTACTGAATATCTGGACATAACAGCCTTACCTCACCACATTTGAGTTATTTTAACCTTTTGTTTTTTGACCAGAAAATTACATAAAGCAAAAAAAAGTTGCAGAATACTGCAAAGATTTTTGTAAAGACTGACAAAGAGCGATTCAGAGGGCGGTGCTGTTGTCTGGGCACATGAGGACATTTTAGCCACAAAGCCAGTGAGTCTGAGCTGACTGAGCAGCCGATTAAGTAGCTGCCTCCTGATGATTGGTCTTCTGCCATTAACTGTAATTTCTGCTGTCATGTGAGATGAGATGAGCATTTTGTTGATATTTAGCTGAGAAGTACTTTTGTTCTTTGGTATCTTTATATTTAGAGACTTTATGATAATTTTAGTCCACTGTATTATTGCCACATGTTAAAGTAAAAAAACAAAATAGTTCAGTCATCTGGGTCAATAATGTATTTAGAGCAGGATCTTTAACTGTTTTCTTTCTAAATACAAATACAGGAGTAGACTGAGAATGATTATCATCCATCAGCGTTTCTTTCGACTGAATGAAGCGATAGTAAAGAATTCACTCATTTACATTGCCGATAGCTGGCCAATTAAGAGCACAGCACTGCTTTTCTACTGGCTCTGTGTCAACTTGTCCCTTTGTCTCCGCTTGCCTAATGTTCATTTGTAGGATAACATAGTGGATTCTTTACATCTGCTGGTGTGCTCACTGGTCATTTACTGCTTTCCTTGCATTAGTGGGGCATCGCCAAGCTAAAACCACGATTGTCACAGGAGATGGAGGGATGTGTCAACATTAGGAGAGGGGATATATTCTCGTTCGTTCATGTATATTTACTCTACTATTTCAAGTTTTGACAAACAACTTGGTAGCACAACATTTTAGCATGTTTCTTCAATTGAAACCCTTTTGTACACCTCTGTGTTAGGAAAACAGGTCTTACCCTCCTGGAACATAACTGTCCATATATGGTCACATTGATGGTTTTAGGCTGGTTTACTTCCTCAGGGGCTTGGTCAACTTGACATAATTGATAGAAACATGAATGTCCAGCCATCAGGTCATGACCTTCAGTTCAATCACAGCTGGTTATGCAGCAGGTAATGAGGAAAAAACATCTGCAAGTCCACTTCTAAATGGCTTACAAATGAAGGTTCTGCAGTGGCCTAGTCAAAGTTCAGACTTCAGTAGAAATAAGATGACATGGCCTGCCCTCAAACTGGCTGTTCATGTTTGAAAACATTCCACTATTGCTCAATTAAAACAATTGTGCAAAGAATTTGGTAAAATTCTTAAGCAGTGATGTGAAAGACTGAGTGTCAATTTGTGCAAACATTCTAAGGTTTTTGCCACCAAATGTTGCACAACTCAGTTTTTATTCTTAGATGGAATTACTTTTTCCATATGGGCCAGTGTTGTTTCGATATCTTTTTCCCTCTCATTTTGTTTTTCCTAGAGTCGTATTTTTCTGGTATTGAAATTGTTTACAATGGTTTTAAGTGTTGAAACAAAACAAAGCATAAGGAAATCAATAAGGGGACAAATACTTTGAATGCTTTGTTATTACAGTTAACACACACCAACATTGGGACACAGTGTTGTGGCTTGAGCTGCAGAATTATATAAGTCCATGACTGATTATTTTCTCATGACAACAGGCTGCAGGGATCTCTTATATTTAAACCAGTGAGAGGATCTAGATTTACTGAAATTACCAAAGTTCTCCTCATTAATTCATTAATTGGTCATTGTAACAGAAAGGATGTGAAAATCTGATGGCACCCAGATGGGATTGTACACTGTATGCTTGTAATTTGGTGCATGTCCAGACCAGCAATAAGAAAATGGTTCCTTTTTAAATTGTTTACCATAAATGATTGGCGCAAACGAGAGTTACTGTCCTGCAGCTTTTAAGTTCATCCCTGTTCAAACACAAAAGAATGGATGGTCTAATATCAGGCCTCTTTAATACTTGATGACATCGGGAGGGAGGGAGGGAGGGATTGAAAAAGAGGTGTTTGCAGAACAGGATTATCTCAGCAGAGCTGAGCATCTAGATCTAACATTCAATTAAAACAATCACTGAAGGTTACCAGACCCTAAAGGTTTATGTACTAGACTAATGCTCCACAGACGTTGATAGAGACCTAATCTGGATTTCTTATGATGCTGAGTGGTTGTATTCTGCAATGTGGCATAATGTGTACAGATGTTACAATGGTCCAATGTTTACAAACACAGTACAAACACAAACACAAAGGCATGAACTTCTATAGTTGTAAAAAGTTTGCCTTACAAATAATTGCACAGAATAAACAACCAGCCTCTTCACCTGGATTATTAATCAAGGGGCTTTACAATCTTCTATGTCTTTATTATGCCTTTTCTCATTGGACCCCTTCTTCATGTCTTCCAGGTTTGCTCATGTCAGCCATTACTGTGATCATCTTGGTCCTGTATTTTGCCATCAACAACTTTGTGATGGAAAAGCGTCCTTGGATGACAGAGTGTACTCCCATCTACATCCAATATTTTGTGAAGTTTTTCATCATTGGTGTGACTGTGTTGGTGGTGGCTGTTCCAGAGGGCCTCCCACTGGCTGTGACCATATCCTTGGCATACTCAGTCAAGGTAAGAAAAAACAAACACAGAGTGCTACATGCAATTGACTATTAAAATAATTTGTAGTTCAGACAGTTTGAATTTTTGTTTTCTAAATTTCTATTTTTGGTTATACAAATTTTAATTATCTTGTTATACATGTACCATAATTATTTTTATGTGTGCAAATTTCAACATGTACATTTTTGCATTCTGATACTGAAACACCAATTCGCAGCTTCAAAATACTTGAAATATTGTGATGGGTTTTTTTTCATTTTACTGTGCAATTACATGTCTGAATATACATTAAAATACAGACGTGATCATCTTACAACTGTCACCAATGAATATCAAGTAGTGCATGTGCCAGATGGGTTATTTTAAGCAACAGTTTGGTTTGTGTTTTCAACTGTTTTGAGATGCATCTATTTATCCTGCCAACAGAAAATGATGAAAGACAACAACCTTGTGCGTCACCTGGATGCTTGTGAAACAATGGGCAATGCAACCGCCATCTGCTCCGACAAGACAGGCACGCTAACCACCAACCGCATGACAGCCGTGCAGTGTTATGTAGGAGATGTGCACTACAAAGAAATTCCAGACCCTGGTGTAATCCCACCCAAATCCCTGGATTTACTGATCAATGCCATTTCTATCAACAGCGCCTATACCACAAAGATACTGGTAAGCTTATATATTAATAGTTTCTGTTACCAAGTTATCAGGTTGGCCCATAATTTAAATATTTGTTACACACACAAGTAATTGATATTCTGCTGTTCTGATGTGCAAGAATGCCCTGGGAAAAGTGCTTCAGTCTCAGCTCTGAGACCTTAAGATGAGACCAGGTCTGCAGTGTTCTCATCTTGGAAAAGTATGCAGTCATTGTCCTTGGCTGCTGCTTTAGATTCTCCAGGCATTCACTCAACTTGTCACCTTGAGAACAGCTGAGTAATTTTGTCTTATCTGATATTCAGAGCGTAGCAGACTGTAATTGAATCCAATCTGTCTAAGTGCTGGAGATGGTCTCTTGTTTACAGTGGGAGCAGTAGGCAGAGATTTTGTTTAAACTCACTGGACCTGCATGTAAGAAGAAACAGACTCTAAAGAATAACTCTAAATAATCTCAACAATGTTAAACAATTAAGGCAAGGATTAAAACTCTTATGTGGTTCAATATCTACCGAGTACTCAAAACAAAGACTTGGTGAACAAAGATTTATTAGACAGTCAGACAGCTCTCATAGTTAGCTTAAGGAAAGGCTGTTTATGCTTTCAGGAATTTATTCTGTTCAGAATCTGAAATATCTTGACTGCCAAAGCTGAAATAAAATAGCGTAAAAAGAATATAATAGAAATATTCTTTATTGTGTCACAGTGAGGAAATTCAGGTGTAGCAGCAGCAAAGTTACACGGCATTGAAGTACATAGATTCACACCAAGTACGTAAGTTTAAAAAAAAAAAAAAGAAATCAGTTGAATTATTCTGTGATCTTATTCTATAACCTTTATATTATGTTTCAAGATTATGACATAATCTTTCACATTTAAAATAGCAAATTGACAGATCACGGATTGTTTGAGTGCAGAATCATTGAATGGAAAATATTGTCTACAGTTTGGTAAACAACAGTTTGTAGTGAGTCATTTGTGATGAGATGCTGTCAACAGATATTCTTTAAATAAGAAAATGAGTCAAATTAAATACTTTGTGTACAGAATGGTTGAAAATACTGAATAATTTTATGATTGTGGTTCCCTTAGACTCTTATTTTCTAAATCTTGTGTAAGACAACACATATGACCACACATATATGATTCTTTGAGAAACCTGTCAATATTCTTTACAGCATTACTTCAGACCTTTTAAGCTACATTGCAGTGCTGCACAATTAGATACTGAAAAGAGTTTTATTTTAATATCTTCATTCTAGAAAAGCTTACCTTTATCAAAGCAAAGGACAACCTTAGGGTAACCCTAAAACCCATGGAGTTAGCAAGGAAGAGTCTTTGTTACAAACATTATTAATCCAACTTAAACCATAAGCAGTCAAGCCTAACTTTAATGTGAGTCTGATTTTAGCGTTAGTGCCCAGAAACTGATCAATCAGGTGTTTGTCTGTGAGAGTTAGTGGAATTAATTTGCAAGGCCACATAATAAATTGCCTGCATATGCAGCTTCTTTACCTAGCTTTCTTGCCCTCCCTCCAGTTTGATCCCTAAACTTTGTCAGGCCTAATCAATTTCATGTCTCTCATAGAAGTAGCTCTGATCCGTACACTAAGAGGTCTTTGCTGCTGTCTACCCTTCCTTAGGCATTACACAGCTACACATGGAAGTGTGGAGAGGTCCCAGAACAGAGCGATGCTGTGAAGCAGGAATTACCAAAAACTTCTGTTATGTGAAACATGGAGTTATAATCAGGAATGTTATTGCTATTTCTTTTACCTGAACAGCCTGTTAAGTTTTGTTACTTTGCTGCTTCGCATTTAGTGGGAGTTTTTAGGGTTTTTTCTGCTCTCTACAGAATTACAAAAGTAACAAATAGAAATGATTTGTGTGTTAAATCTGAGTCAGACAAATGTTTTAAGTCAGTGGTATTGGATCCCAAAACTGCCTTTATTTCTGCAATCCTATCACAGTAATGTCTGGTAAATTGCCTTTGATGTTGAGGAAGATAATTTTGTACCAATAATAATTTCATAAAATACTGTCTTTATTCTCTGTATTCCATTAGTCTTGCATTTGCACAGTGGCTTGACAAAGCAACATAAAAATACAAAAATGGCCTGCATAATTATTTCCAGGAGTATGCTACGTCTGTTTGGTTTTGAAGGAATTACTGCCAGGAATTGACAGTAGTAGGCAACTATCACTCTGTCCTTTAGGATCCATCATATTACTTTACTTAAAATATAGAGAAGCACAGGAACAAAAGAAAAGTATGATGGGAAATGACAGATTAATTAGGGGGCAAACAGACAAAAAGTAAGATTCAGAAGAGAGATTTCTGAATAATATGCAGGTTGTTCCTCTTTCCCTCCATCAGCCGCCTCCACTCCCTCAGTGCCACTCCAGCTCTGCAGTATGCTTGCTGGTGTGTTCTTATATAAGAGGCCAGTCCTGTGGGATGCAAGAATGGCTATGGGAGGCTTTGATGGCCACCACATAAAGGCACAAAGGCAAAAGAGGCAGGCTTTGATACCATATCAATGCCTCCAGTGCTCTATGGCATCATAATACAGCTCCTCCTATATCACTGTCCCTTCAATCAGCACATGCATGGTACAATAATAACCGGAGAAGGCCTTGTTGTCTGAGGAAAGATGTACACATAAAAAAGCTTCACATGCACAAAAAAAACTATAGTCACGGTAACATTTTGTAATGGATATTGTTTATTTTGAAGTTTACCCTTATCTATGCAATCTGAATAGGTGATCACACTCTACAGTCACTCTAGGAACACACATTTCCCCACAGTATTTCATTCATTCAAGGTACACAAAGATGAACAGCTTTCAGTGGAACCAGTTGAATTTACATAGTAACACACCACTTCCAGTGGTTAGGAACCACTTTATTGACATTAAAATAGTTTGTGTAAAACAGAGTGTATTTTGCAGTAATATGGATTGATCACGCATACACACATCTGTCATATCTCTACTGTAAGCACTCAGACCACAGGTGTGTGTTCCTGCAGCACAGTGGTATGTTTAGCAGGCTGTGTGAATGTCCTCCGAGCTCAGTTTCACGTAGATTTAACCACCTGCTCGGGTCATTTTTTTGGTCACAGAAAAGAGAGGTGGAAATGCTCCCCATACATTCCCATTGTGTTGGTTTTATAAAGTAATAGCTTAGTGTTTTGTAAAAAAAAAATAAAATAAAACATTGTGCCATGTAGATAGAAGTAGAACTATTATAAAACAATTGATAAGGTCTTTCTTCAAACAGCAATTTAAAGTTTGTAATTAAAATAGGCTGCAGCTTGTTGTTTGGCTATTAGTACTGTAGCTTACTGTATGTCATTAAAACAAATGTTAAAAGCCCATAAAAAAAAGTAAATAGTACACATTGATATAAAAGATTCAATACTCTCAGTCATTCTCATATTGGGTTGCAGCCTGGTCAGAGTTTTGGTACAAGCACTGCAAAAGCTTGATCACCTCAATAATTCAGCTCATATCTCGGAGGAGTTAAAAGAAACTGGTTGGTTGACTTTAGTGCTCTGATTGAAGTGCCACATTAATATGAGGATTCGAGGCCATGTAAAACTTTAAAGATCAATAATAAAAGCCTAAATTTGACTATAAAATGGAGTGGGACCACAAGAGTGAAGCACCTCTCACCCTCATCGGGTGAGATTGCCCGTCCATCACAAGGCAACATAAGGAGTCATGAGACAAAGAAAACAAAGCAAAAGAAACAGGCAAGAATACCATACATACCTAAGGATATAATTTAGAGTATAATTTAACCTAACTTGGATGTTTCTGACTGTGAGAAGAACCTGGAGAACCCAGAGAGAATATGCGCACCGAAAACATGCAGAAAGGCCGCAGGTCGGGATTCAAACGCATGACTTTCTTGCAACAATTCTACCATGTGCACCACCGTGAAGCTCCGGTTTCAATAACAGCATAACTTTGATGGACTTTCTCTCTCTTTTTCTACATCTTTCTTGCTACAATTGATCCACATTCATTGACCTTGGTAACTATTACCATTTAGTCATCACAGAGCAGTGTAAGTATGCAGTGTTAGACTTTGCAATATGATAGCAAAAATGTATCAAATTTCAGCATGAAGGCTGATAGGTGATTTAGTTTAATGTCTGCAGAATTTATATGGTGAATTTTGTAGAGCAGTGGAAACATAGGATGTTCAGACAGACTGAAGCACAGTATGAATATTTTCTTTAGTAACTTAGTGATAAAGTACACCAAATTAGTATTTGGAAATACTAATGTAGTGAGTGTCAATGTGGTTTTTTTTTCTTACCAGAAATTGTTTTTAATAAAATGTATCTGAAGTTTTATATTTTAGTTGTAGAGTGAGTAATGTTAAGACACATAAAATAAATTGTAATAAAAGGATATGGAAAAGCCTTGAAAAAGACAGTAATGTGATGACGCATTGGGAAGCACAGCAAGATTTAGATAAAGAAAAACAGTAGAAAAGAGAGAAACTGCAGTCGCATGACAAGCATTGTTATAATAGACTGTTAGGCTTTATTTCTGCTCCCAGCATGCCCAAGGCTTTAGCCTGGTTGGCTGGTCTAACTGTATGGAAAGCTACAGTGTATTCTGGTCCTTACGAAACCAAGATAGAAGATAGAAGTGGAGGCTAAGGGATTGGGGGACCTTGTAAGACAGGGGAAATTGATAAGGTTGAGGAGAAAGTCACCCAAAGCAAGAGAAGAGGAATGAGATGTGAAAGAATGAGAAAGAGGACAAAATGTACATTGAGGCACAAGGAAGGCAGTAAATCGCCAGGTGGTCTGTGAAGAAAATGACAAGAGAGAAGGAAGGAACATGAAGTATGGATTAAGGAGAGCCCTGGGTGGAATAGGAAGTAAAGTTGCCAGTTCTCCCTCTGGCATATGTCCTTGCCTGCAGGATCACCCGAGGACCAGGGAGAGGGCAGCCGGTCCTAAGCCACATCCAGGCCAGGACATGCCAGCAGTAGCTCTGTCATGCCAACACTTGGCGTTTCCTGCCAGCTACTATCCTTGTGCGTAAAACTAGCATAAAGAAAAATATCTCAACGAGGTCTTTGGAAACCTTAAGCAGTGTTTGTTTGTGTCCCATATTTATTATTGCTATTTGAATATGTTTCTCTTTCCTCAGTCGTCACGCAGCAATGACTAGATTCTCTGTATTTGTATCAACTATATTTCTCTAGCCTGTTTAAAGCTTCAAGACAGACTGTGTGGTTATTTGTGGTTTAGTTTAACTGGATGTTTCAGCAGAGAGCTGATTCCTCGAACCCCACCAGACAATGTTGATGAGGCCATTTATTCCATCCTGTCATTATCCAATGACAGGCAGTGTCTTCCTGATGTAATCACTGGTCATTAGGAAGAGACATTAATTCTGTTATTTAACACAAACTCAGTATAAAATTTTTTTTTTTCTTGTCTGTGTTTATGACACACAGCTAAAAAATAACCAGATACATTAAATTTATTGATGTTTGGTGTTTAGGTTTTAATGATTAATGTGATTTCAGAGAACTTTGTAACTCCTCGCTTGTACATGCAGCCTCTCAGCTGAAGAAATGGAAAAACTGTGACTGGCTCACTGATGTTTAACTTACTGTGTTTTCAACAAGGTCTTGCTAAAGTATTCCTACATCTTAAAGAAACTGAGGGTATTTTTATTGTTTTTACATAGTTTTATTCCTACAGACTATTTCAATATCTATGTCTTTGTGATACATCATCTGATCTGCACCAAATTTTCTGTGCATCATCAATTATAACTTTCAACATACTGGTGAGGTAGTTTGATTACATCACTTTAGCTCCGCCCACTTATAGTCCTTGGTCATGTGTTCTTTTGGTGACTCCTCCAGCTTCATCCTGTGTTTAAGATTAAAACTGCAGTCACTCACAGTTAATATCAATACATCACATGTTCCAAAACCTTATAGGAAGTCCTCACCAATCCTTCACCATAAAACAGGAAGTGACAATTCCTTTCTGGAAGGTTGGATTTTGGCCACATTTTCAATATATGTTACTGTACACACAGTAACATAAGCCTCAAGGTGTTTTGAAATGTTCACTAAATGTGCCACCTATGATTTTAAATAGTAACAGTAGAAAGATGAATGAAACTGAAAAAAATACATATTTTTTGCCGTGAAATAAATTAAAATAGAAACCTCACAGTGCACACTGTGTTAATACTATCAATAAAAACCATTTAAAAAAATAATAAATTACGTCTAAACTTGCCTATTTATTTGTGTGCTGACAAGGAACAGTAAAGCTGTAATTTAAATCAGCTTCAGAATGTGTGATTGTGTGTAGAAGTGTTATGAAAGACGACAGAGTGAATTGCATGCTCATCAGTGTGTCTTGTAAGGCCAGACGTGTGAGGATCAATGTCACTAAAGCTCAAGTTTGTCTGTAATATTGATAATACATTTAGTTTTCTGTCACAGCAGCAGATATTTGGATCCAGATAGCTTCCAAATAGAGTAAGGCTCAGGAAATACTAATAAAGGAACGCTGGAAAAACATAAAGAGCAAAGCAGAAAATATTTGAGGACATGTGTGAAGTGAAATGAGAGAGAATGTTTTAAGAGAATCAGAGCCAGCGAGTAAGAATCCCCAAGTGGTGGAAATCTCAGTCACTCTATTCTCAAGTCTCAACTGCCAAGTGTTCTTTGCCCAGCGTTACCATAGGAACGCTGCGCCTCACAAGCTGACCACACTCACTCGCTTGCACATACAGTGAGCACACAGCAGTCCGCCATGTACTGTAAAACCTCACAGGCCGCATGCACACATGATTTGAACTGGTCAGTGAAACATCATGCATCTTTTACTGTAAAACCATGGACAAAGTCCCCTTCCAGTTTTAGAGCTGAAAAAAAGCACTGCACCATAGCATCAAATTTCTTCACGTTTCTATTTTTTATATATGCACAAATTGAAAGAATCAAAAATCATAAAGAAATAAAGCAACAATTATTATTTTTATGTTAGACTTCCTAATATGGGACAATTTAAATATAAAATGGAAAATAAACCATATTAAATGTATTGACAAAAAAAATAAAACGATGTAAGTTGTTCTACTTGCACTGAAAACCAATTATGAGGTGATTATTAACTGCTTACTTTAGACTCCTTCTGCTGCAATAACTTTATTTGCTTGATCTGTGTTTCTTTATTGCAATTACAGTAATTTAAAAATGCATTTTACAAAACATTTACAGCTGATGATGTCTCAACATGTCAGAAAAGACTCTTTTTTTCTGTGCAAACACACTTACATTGTTACTGTTAATACTAATATTTTATGCTTTTGATCTCATTTTTATTTCTGTTTAGCTCCATTTAAACTATCTGGTCTACAAGGCAGTGGCTTTTTTTATTTGTCAAGGAAGTGACTAACAAAGTAAATAAGAAATAGACATGAGAGAAGTATTTGAGTGAATAAGTAATTGAAGAAATAATGTTGTTTTTACCTTGCATTGTTTATGAAAGCGAATGGTGTTGAATCTAGGATGTTGCACAGCAATCAGCAGAAAAAGCAAAGGAAGAAGATGGCCAATATGCTGCTTTATTTTGTTGGTTATACATTTGAATATTTACTGAGCCATATACAATAATTGCTTGTTTCTAAACATGTAATTACATGAAGGTTGAGCTGCTCGCCTGAAATAAGAACGTCCAAATTTGATTCTCATCTCATCTCTTGCTCTCCCACACACTAACCCTGTCACCTGCTTGCTAGTCGGTTATCACCGGCAGCTATTTCAAGTGTTGCATTGGGCATGTCTCATTTTACTGAAGGAAAGAGAATCTCAACAAACTGAATGAAATTGAACAAAACGGTTCTTATGCCTTGTCTGGGGTTTTGATTTAGTTCACTTAAAGAGAATTGCACGTGTTTTACTTCTGTTTTTCTTCAGCCCCCAGATAAGGAAGGTGGTCTACCCAAGCAAGTTGGAAACAAGACTGAATGCGGACTCTTGGGATTGGTCCTGGACCTGAAACGGGACTACCAGCCAATAAGAAACCAGATCCCAGAGGAGAAGCTTTATAAAGTCTACACCTTCAACTCTGTCAGAAAATCAATGAGCACTGTAATCAAACTTCCTGAAGGGAGCTTCCGAATGTACAGCAAGGGAGCCTCTGAAATTGTTCTCAAGAAGTGAGTCCAGTATTCTGGGTACTTGGTGCAAAAATTAAGCCTGTTGAAAAGGCCTGTTTGTTTCTCTTTAAATGGTGGACATTTGTAAAGAAAGTCTTTTTTTTTTCAAGGTTACAGCCCATATAGTCAACTGCTGGGAAAGCCACGTCACAGTTTAAGGGGAAATAAACATGTTTTGTAAAATTTCTTTGCCAACAAGCATTGTTACAACAAATAAATAGTTGACTGAACAACTACGTTCTTAATTTATTGGATATAGTAAGGTACCGCTGATATTTTAGTTATAATGTAGTTGTTCGGTACTGTTTATGTAGACTAGCTGAGTTTAAAGAAGACGTGCTGCTAGAACTTTAGATAAAGTTTTTTGACTTTTTATGTAGGCTGAGTTTTCAGTGGAATTTCAAAATTGTGTTTTTACTGTATACTACATGACATTACTTGATGGGGAGGGAGGATATTTGTCCCCTTTAATAGCTCATTTACACTTAATATTAATAAAAACAATAATAGCGATATGATGTGTGATGAAATGTAACCCATACAAAGCTTAACCCTGGTACTATCTTGGGTTATTTTTACTCTGTATGTTTATACTTTATTGGTTACATTTCTTCATTACACTGCATCTGTCCACATTTTGCATTGCTTGCTGGTTAATTTTGGTTATTTTTCTTGTAGCTTTTCACTGAATCAAAATACTTTTTATATGGATGGATGTTTGGATGGATGGCTTGTTTATTGAGGTTTAGTGAAGATCTTTACTCTGTAGGTCTATCATTTTACAAATTAAAGACATTTTTCAGGTTTTTATCAGGTTTTACTGTTTTGTTTCAGATGCAGTCACGTTCTGAATGAAGTTGGTGAGCCCAGAGTTTTCCGGCCTAGAGACAAGGATGAGATGGTGAAGAAGGTGATTGAGCCCATGGCCTGTGACGGTCTGAGGACCATCTGTGTGGCGTACCGTGACTTTGCCAGTGATCCTGAGCCCAAATGGGATGATGAGAACAACATCCTCACTGACCTTACAGCCATCTGCGTTGTGGGAATCGAGGATCCTGTCAGACCAGAGGTAGGAGGATATCACATATATTGGCAAAGTAGATGTTGGAAAATGTGTTTATGCAATCAGAAATTAGCAGGTTTATCCCAGATGTGCCAACTTTTATGAGGGTTTAAATTATTTATGTAAAACAATGGTTAAAGGTAAGGTCTGAGGTGGACATTGTACTTTTTAATACTTTCTCTAAGCCAGGACTACTTTATTTAGGCACTCTAAAAACAGAGCAACTGATCGAAGGACTTAATAGATATTATAGAAAAGCATTAAACATTAACACAAGAATATAAATTATGTCATAAAATCACTCAAACAAATAAATTGACTTCTTTCATCCTGGTTCAAAAGCCAATGATAAAGACTTGAAGCATTCAGCTAAAGCTACACCAAAATGGTTTGAAGACAGCAAGGCGTATGTTCTGGAGTGGCCCAGTCAAAGCCCAGACCTTAATTCCGTAGAGAATTTGTGACAGAATTTGAAAAGTGTCATTTATAGCTGAGCCCCACAATAGCCGAGCTTTTGGTGTTTTTCAAGAAAGAATGGAGTGAAACTTCTGCATCCAGATATGCAGGTTTGATTGAGGCCCATCCACACAAACTCTGTGGTGATTGCAGCCAAAGGTGCATTTAGTAAATATTGCCTTGAAGGTAGTAAATATTTTTGCAGTCACATATTTTATGTTATGTTGTTTTATTTATTATTTTGTAGAAATCAGTTGTCCCTTGGTAATATGAAAAAAGCTTTCTTTTGTCATTTGTTGTGTCAAAAAAAAGTTTAATTTTGTTCATTATGATTTATTTGTAAAAGCAATAAATCGGTAAAACATCCAAAAGAATGAATAAATTTTAATAGGCACAATATGGAAATAAAGCTATTTGTTCAGCTACTGATTATATTTTAATCAGGAAAGTCTGTCTGTGAAGCCTATTTTTTAAAAAAAGTGAGAGGCATTTTATGTGATTGGTTTTGGTTTTCATCTACAATGTTAGACACTAAACTAAATAGTCTTTCACTTTCCACACTGCTAGATGGAACTGAGAGGTACCTCGGGAATATTTTAGCCAAAGTGGGGGGTCGCAATTTATTAACCCCTCCAAGCACTGCAGTGGATCGGAGGGTTGTCTTTCTCAACAACTGTAGTCTCCTAACCCTAACACTCTCTGACTGATTGGCAGCACCCACTGGTGCTCGACTCCATGAAGATGATTGTTGCTCATCTTCTATCTCTTCAAACACACAGTTCAGACTGCTGCTAACTTGTATCTTACGAGACTTCTTGGGTGGATGGACTTTATTATAGTTTTCCAACTTTTACTTTGTGGAGGGACTATGAAAATCTCACTCTTAAAGAATTCACATTATGGTTATCACAAAAATATTTTCTGATAGGCTTTTCTTAAAGAAAATGTGTAATGTTTTATTAGAGTGCTGTATTTTTGTGTAATGGATTAGCTGATCTTCCTTTACAGTGCTCCAGTGATAGTACAAACGTAGGATACTAGCTGACTACTGCATTATTGAACCCTTTCCTTTTATCTTTTTTTCCACCCTCTCGTCACTCAGAAGCAACGGCTCTTACTCAACCTCACCCCACCATGTTTTCTTCTCTCCACCTTCCATTATTTTCTGAATTTCACCTTCTTCTGATTTCTCTTGGTCTTTTTCATCTGATTGTGCTTTTTTTTCCTTTATCATTATCTTTTCTTTTTTGTTTATGTAAGTATATGAGTCAATTTAGAACTAACGAGAAAAATATCTGTAATAACACAAACAAATATAAACACACTTTGTGAAAAATAAACAACTTTATGCATCAACCTACAGTAGTTGTTTTGCAGGGATTTGTGTATTTGTATCTTTGTGTAATTGAAACAGAAAATGCACAGAAAGGAAAACAATTATTTCTTGTGAAGAAGGAGAATTGCTTGGCTACAATTGTTCTAATTCTTCCTTTCAGGTTATCAAAGTTATAAATCCTCAGCATTTGTACAATTTTACTGGTTTTGAAGTTGTACATTATATGGCATTTTTTTTAAAATTAAGCAGTTCAAGTGTACACTTTTTCTGTCTAGTCTTTTCAAGATTTAATCCTCCTGAATAAAAGGTAAAACAACTTTGTAAACATTATTATTTCTCTATTAGCAGCAAATCTCTTCCTTCTGAATTTAAATTTTTGTTGTTTTAATCCCTGGCTTCTGCATATGCGTGCTCCTAGGAGGAAGGACTTTGAGAGAAACAGGAATATAAAGAGAAACAGAGACTGAGACAGATAAATAGATTAGAAATAAGATTGATGTAAGAATGATGGAGGTGGGGGAAGATGGGTAAAGAGAAATGGAGTACAATGAGACTGTAACCAGATCCATATCAGGTACTCAAGAGGCTTGTTTTTCCGTATAACATCTAGACTCCTGCCTTCCTCCTTTGTCGGGTCAGACTGCGTTACTCTTTTCTTTCTCTCCTCTTTGCCAAGTCAAATAGAGCTGTAGGGAAAAAACTTCAAGAGTAATAAAATGACAAACAGCAGCCTAACACCTTGACAACAACTACACATTCATAATATTAAAAAAAGAAATTCAACTGGAATACCTATGCTATTTTATTTGTAAACAACGCACTTGCCACAAATAGAATTCATCCTCATTAATTTGTATTTTAAAATAAAAGTACCTGTCATCCATTTTGTGTTTTATAATTTATTAACACTTAAGATGTCAAAAAAATTAACATATTCCCTATTTGGAATAATAAGAACTATGATCAGGTTATATTTTCT